>CABHPQ010160111.1:32085-53686 GCA_902168405.1 Peromyscus aztecus
TTTAAGAGCAGCAGACACTGGGACCGGTGGCCTTGTCGGCCCTCAGCCTCTGTCAAGAGTAGGCTCTGCCCTTGACCACCAGGCTGAGGCCATCAAGGAGCATTTGCGTATTTTCTGTTCCACTCGGTTCCCCTGAGTGCTCCATTTCAGTGTTGGGACAGCCCAGAGCCACCCCTTCCTAGGTGTGACTTCAGCCCCAGGCCAGCCTCCTGGTGTGCCCCCATCACTCTCCAGAGTCATCCTTAATGCTGCTTCAAGCGCTGGAAACCACCTCCAGCTCTTGGCCTCTGGTTCAGAACTTCCCTCAGAAAGTGGTGTATTTTATCTTTATGTGTCAAGATTTATATAAAAAGGGGGATAGTTCAACTCTCAATGTAATGAGTTGGAAGAAGAGCTCTCTGGTGGCTTCCTCTGCGATCACAGCATCAATAACATTGATTGCTAAAAATAACTAATGACCCCAGGCAAGGAACGGCCGTGGACCACTCCAGCCCTGCCTGTGACAGGGAGGCAGGTGCTGGACCCAACACACACCAGGCAGCAGGTGGACTCCCAGAGGGGCTCTGACAAGAGTGGAGCCAAGCCAAAGCATGGTATTGACACAAGCAAAAGTGGCCAAGAGAGTGGCCATAAACCAGTGTAGCCTGCAGCACGGTGTGTGTGTCCATGTGTTCGTGTGTCCGTGTGTGTGTGTGTGTGTGTGTGTGTGTGTGTGTGTGTGTGTCCGTGTGTGTGTTTGTGTGTGTGTGTGTGTGTGTGTGTGTGTGAGAAAGGCCATCAGGGAAGCCTTCTGGAGGAAGCATCTTGGGAGTATCACATGGGTGGAACAGACTTTGAAAGGAGAATTCACATTAGCCTTCAGAAGCCTTGGTTTTTCTCATCTGGGAAGTGGAGGTTCATGACTCATTATGTGTCTGGGGACCTTATGCGGAAGTGGGGCATGACCCACGTGCAGGTCTGAGCCTCACAGTGTAGGGAAGGAGAGGCAGTTTAGTCGGCCAGGCTTGCATCCCAGAGTGTATTCTCTGTGCAGTCAAGGCAGGAACTCCCCAGGCAACCAGTTAGCAAATGAAACTGGAGTCAGACACAAAGGAGCCTTGCTAAGGACCTTCTGAGGTCAGGCCTGAGGGACATAAATGTCATTTAGGATGAAGGCTTACTAAAACCAGAGAAGCTATGGCTTTTGACAAGGCAGATGGACAGGCGTGGACCGCACGCATCTCGCTGGGACTCTGACAGTTGCCTGTCTGGTCTGATGACAGGTGGGTGGAGATGTGTCTCCATAGACACAAAATCAGTTCTCCCTCCTATGACCTTGGCCCAACCACCGTGCCCTGGGTGGTGGTGGCAATATTCTAGGGGTCTTCTCTGGCCAGAGGAGCTGAATTGCCGCAGGAGAGCTCAGCTCACCTGCCTTTCTGGAAAGATTTTCTCATAGCCCCTCCCAGTCCTTCCCATGCCTCTTCTGGGACTTCCAGAAAGAGGCAGAGGGCTGGGGAGTGAAGGACCACGACGAAGCGTGTGTAGCTGGCCAATCAGGAGTCCAGGGGAGACAGCTTAGTCAGTGAGTGTAGAACCTCAGTTCACTGCCAGAACCCACGAGAAAGAGGTGTGTGACACGGCACACATCTGTAAATCCTAGTGCTGGAGACACTAAAACAAGAGAGTCCTTGGGGTTTACCAGCCACCCAGGCTAGCCGACTTGGTTGTCCATCTCCAGGCCAATGAGAGAGACTCTGTCTCAAAATGTGAAAAACACCAGACAAATAGAGCTTGGGCCTTCATAAGCATGTGCACACACATAGATGCACACCTGCACACACCTGTACACTGGCACACAGGCACCCACAGGTGCCCATACTCAGATCTAAGTGCATGAAGAGGAAATAGCATGCTTCACAAGCGACTGTAAGTGCCAGCTCCAAAGGTCAGATAGTGACATGTAGTGGCTGGAACCTCCCTTATGAAGTTAGTTTTCTCTCTCCCATGTGCCCCAGGGATGAGGGAGGTCCACACTTATCAGCAGGGTGAAGCATGGGAGATAAGGAAACTTCTGTGGCTGCAAGCCAGCTGCCGGAGTGGATTTATAATTAAATAGAGCAGGTATTTGTGGTGCTCAGCGTCTGGTGTGGGAATTTACTAAAGCACCTTGCATATGCTTTAGGTTGGCGATGCTGTCCTCCAGGCGAGCAGAATGGGGTTGATGACACCTCATAGCCCTGTGCCTGTAGTTCACTCTCCGAGCCACATAGTCTCCTAGGCCGTCATTCACAGGGTCCATAGAGTGGGAAGCCTCCCTTCCCTGGGGACACAGGACCCAATGAGGGCTCTCTCTGAAGTCCCTCTTATTGTTCTCAGGGGCTGGGATCAGTGCAGGACAGCCCTTGTGTTCACAGAACACAGTGAGAACACAGCCCCTGAAACTTTCTAGGCAGCTTCATGGGCTTCTCTATGCTCAGGAGAAAGAAGGAGGACCCTGCCGGCTGGATATGAGAAACTGGGCCACCACGTGACTTAGCCAATTCCGACACAGAGTTGAACCTTGAATTTCACAATGCCTGGATTGCAGATGTGCCAGCCTCTACTACCTAATGGGGTGCCGCAGCTAAGGCTGCTGGGCCAGCTCCTGGAGCTCCATCTTCAATCCCCCTGTTTCCTCTTCCCAAGGTTTTTTCTGGTGTTTGATACGTGAGGGCTGCTCTAAACTCGTGTGTCTTCCAATGACTGTATATAGTGAAGGTAATTAATACGGGGCTTGCTGAGCTCCAGAGACTACAGGACAGGGAGTGGGGACAGTACCACGCAGCCCTAGCATGGCCCCAGCACACAGAAAGTGTTCCGTACATATTGCCTGAAAGCAGACATGATGGCATTGGTTTGTAACGCACCAGGTACACTTACATACTCAGCCGCCATGCCCACCCTGCTGGAAGTGTCCGATTGCTGCAGAGAATGCTGGCTGCTCCCTCCACATAATGAGAGAACAGCGGGATGCCAGGCGCTCCGAGAGAGCCGCTGCTCAACTCTGCCACTAGAGACCTCTGCCTGTCGGATTCTGATTCCACCAACGCAAAACTACATTTGGGGGAAAATCACCCACTTCCTTTATGTCAGGAAAAGTAAGACACAAACAGACTTCATTTGGGAGTGTGGCCTTTCTTTGGGGAGTTGGTATTGAATACGAGTCCTCCCTGGAGGCTGTGCCTCAGCTTTTCATACACCCTCTGCCCTCATGAAAAGAATCTTCTGTGGCAGGAACACTAGAGATTGGAATACAGGAAGCATCTCTTCATTTAGAATGTGACACTGCCAATACCCCATTCCTATGGTATATTTTACAATCTTCCAAAGCCACTCAAAGTGACCTCTTCTGATCAGACAGGCTTCACCATCTGCACTGAGCCAGGGAAGAGACTGAGGACTCAGAAGGTAAGGTCAAGTTCATATAGTGGGGGTCAAGTTTCTTTTCTGGGGCTCACACCAAGTCACTCTTCTTTTTAGTTCCTCTATTGCTTTGGGGATGTGGCAGATGAGGGAATTGCTACTCTATAGCAGTACAATGTCCCAAGTCATTAAAGAACCAGAGGCAGGGGTGGGGAGGGCCTACCAGGCAGTCCTAATTTGGGTCTCAGCCCAGCTGTGGCTGCAGGGGGAGCGTTTGGCTGGCATGGGACCCACTGGGACTTGAGAGGCAGGGACACAGTCTCATCCAGCCATTTCCAGGCCTCCACATCAGGAGCACACATATACTGCAGGCGACGGAATTCTCCATATGTCCCTCTGTGAGCTCGTGGATGCTGTCTCTGCTCAGAAGAGTCAGACTGATGTACCCCGTTTTCTACTTCTTTCCAGTAAATGATTGCCTTTTTCTCAATTTATCTGCTCTTGGAACCCTCAGAAGAACATGGGACTAGGGCCAGTTTATCAGATTAAACTGGACATCACCATCAGCCATTTATGGCTCTGAGTGGCTGTGGTGGCTGCCAGGAGACACCTGGCTTCTGAGAGAAGCAAGGACAGCATGAGAGGAACAAGGGTTCAAGACCCCGGACAGAGCCCACTTCTGCCCCAATGGGGTATACATTAGCATCTCCCCCCCACCATCAGCTAATGACCACGAAGGCTCACACTGCTGCTGCTACGTTTTCATTCAATCCCAAACCTGACTCTTTGTTCCTTGTCTGAGTTCTTTGCTGCCCTCCCAATAACTTCCTTAATTAAGTCTGCCCACCGTGGAATGTGCTTAGATTTGGGGACCTTCCCAGAGGCTGCAGCTTTATCTGGTGGCAGTAGCCGGAGCCCACGAACCATGCAGTGTGCCGCTGAATCCTGACACGCATGTCCTCACTAAATCCACCACCCTGGAAATGCATTTGGAGACCATCCCGCCTGCCCACTGCAGATTTTCCAGATCCTGGCAATTGGAGCATGGTAAGGACCAGATATAGCTGTCAGGTCTGATTTCTTAAATCAAGATTTGTTTGGTGGGGTTGGCAGGAGGAAAATGGGAATGTGTGGCCTGGAGGGGAGAGGGAGGGAAGACACCAGGGCCCTGGCCTCTCTGTGCATGCTGGGTGAGAGCCAGTTCCCACTGAGTCGGTGAACCCAGCTCAGGGGAGGGAGGGCAGGTGGGGTGGGCAGCTGGGGAGAGGCAGTGCCAGGCAGCAAACCATACACCGCAGGGTCCGTGTGAGTAAAGCCAGGTGTTGACTCACTTAGAATGTGCCACATATGTTTCATTTCATCTTCCCCTGAGAGTTCGGGTGTTTTTTGCCGCATCACATATAGTTCTGATCCTATTGAGCCCCAGCCTCCCGCAGCGTACTGTCGATCCTACAGAGACACAGGGCAAGTTTCTGACTGAACGCAGCACTGGGGATCCCTGGTACCTCCTCGTAGCCTGCTGCATTTGAGGACAACCCTGGTGTCCATGCATGACAGGTGACATATGACGTGACAGTTTGAGGCGTGGGAGGACGTGCTGGTCGGTGTAGAAGAGAGGCTGTTTGTAAATAATGCATAATTAATGAGATCTGCTTAATAGATTGCTGCGTCCTCCTTAGCAGTGCGGTCTGCTACTTTCAGTCAGTTTGGGGGCTGGGAGGACTCTGAGCAGGGGTTGGAGGAGGGCAGAGGGCAGAGGCAGAATCAAGGAAAATTAGAGATTTTTGTTGCATTTGATAGCAATTCCTTTCACAGGCTGCTGACATGGCACATTTCACAGTTTGGAATTTATGGTGCTCTCAGGCCCACAGACTCAAAAATGAAAATACAAACAAAGTTTCTAGAAAAAAAAAAAACCTGCCATCAGCAACATATTAAAATTTTAACATCCCTACCCCCCAAATACACACACACACACACACACACACACACACACACACACACACACAGAGAGAGAGAGACAGAGACAGAGACAGAGACAGAGAGACAGAGAGAGATTCTGATGTCAGTGTTCTCATTTGGTCTGGGGACAGTATCATTATGTAATAGTCACACCATATGCCACATCACAACACTTTTAGGCAGACTTTCTGTAGTACGTACATGTAAAAGTGTCTTGCATTAGTATACCAGGAAAGTGCAAGGGAAGGGGTCCACTGACTACAGAGGAGGAGTCTTCAGTCTGCCTGCACTCTGTTCCCACAAGGACAGGGCTAGGCTCCCAGGAAAGAGCCCAGTGGAAGATTCCAGCCCCAGACAGGGCATGCGCATCCTTCCCTTTCCCTGTCTCCCTCCTCCTCCCTCCTCCTCCTCTGTGCCCTCTGCCTCCCCCTCTCCTTATTCTTTTTTTCTCTTTGTCTTCCCTCTCCTTCCTCCCCAACAGCTGTTTCTGCCTTCCTTCTGATCTTGGTCAGTGTCAGGCTCTGTCTGTCCATCTCCTTAACATTCCCGTATCCCCTGCCTTCCTCCTGAAGTCCCCTGGTTCTTTCCCAAGCAGATGGGGGTAGACGGATGAAGTCACAGGAAGTTCCAGAGGAGGATGATCCCTGTGGGGAGGTCGCTCCTTGGTAAGGTGAGCCCCCAGAACCATCTCCATAGTACCACTGGGACCCCTCCTCATCACTCCAGAAATCCCAGGGCTCTGAGTCAGGGTAGGACAGCCACAGGACAGGACGGAAATTATCCACTGTGGGGATCTGAGGCCAGCGCTGAGTCTCCCTTCATTACAATCAAACAACCAGCCACTCTGACCTGCCCACAGAACCTTGGGGGTTGCCTAGAAGCCAAGCTACTGTAGGAGCAGATAGGGTGACCCAGAGTCCCACATAACTCCAACTGTTCTTTAGAAATTGGTCTGAACAGGGCAGTGGTGACACACACTTTTGAGCTCAAGACCAGCGTGGTCTACAGAGCAAGTTCCAGGACAGCCAGGGCTACACAGAGAAATCGGTCTTGAAAAACAAAACAATACTGGTCTGGACCAGAAAAGCCTGTTGTCTTCTATCCAAATGGTCAAAGTGGAAACAGCAGCCAGTCTCTGAACCAGGAAACTAAGCACGTGCCCGGGAAAGTGGGAGGTTGTCAGTTCTTGCTCTTGAGGCTTCTGGGGGGTGGGGTGCCATCAGGTAGTTACATAGCATGTTAGAGCCCGGGTGACCTGATGTCCCAGTGTGCTGATGCACACACAGTGGAAAGTCGACACAAGCGGCTCCTACTGTGAAATCGTTCCTACTCCAGGAGCAATGAAAATGACTCCAGAAGCCAGCAAACGTCCCTGGTGACCTCCCTCTTAGCCACTGCCTTGGTGGGAAGCCATTGGATAATGCCCTGCAGGAAGGAGCCACCTTCTGCACAAAGGGGGCAAGATGTGGGCATTCATAAGAAACAATAAGCCTCTGTGTATTTATTTGGTGGCGGCCCCCAAAGAGCCAAAGAATTAAAACAAAACAAACAAACAAACAAACAAACAAAAAACCAGGGGCAGCATACTGGGGACCAACTGTAGGCAAAGATAGGTTTGAGCCAAGCTCGGCCTCTAATTGCGCACTTGGGGGAAGACGGGCCAGGAACGCATGTTGCTCGTGTGTGCCCAGGCAGAGGAGCAGGAGGCAGGATTGGGGGGGCAGTTTCCTGGGGTGGTGACTTGTGGATTAAATGTCTGAGGGTGAGACACTTCTTGCTGATGAGGGTTTTGCAGGTAAGACCCAGAGCAGACAGAACTCAGTGGTCAATGCCAGCGTTTCCCTTGGCAAAGTACTGAGAAAGCTCTGTTGTCACTTGGCTGTCCTGTCAACCCCTCCCGGAATGAGGTGCATCCATGGAACAGAGCTACACTACTATCCTGGGTCCTGTTGAAGAGGCCATCTCAGGCCTAAGCTATCAGAAGTCACCAGCTCAGAGCCCAAGGTGCTCATTGCTGAGTCCTCCGTTCCTGACTTCTCACAAACCATCACTTTGTGCGCTCAGCATTCAGGGTTAGTTATCTAGGCCATCTCTCCATGCCACTGCCCATACTCAAGTACCCTGAGGGAGAGGGAGAGGAGTGGGGGTGGAGGTGGGTGGTTTTTCCTCAAAGTGGAAGCAGGCGGGAGGCCTGTTGTACGCACATGCACATCTGCCAACCCAACACCACTGCGATGTGGACTCAGTGGCAGGGACAGACAAAAGTAAGCAGGTTGTCCCCATGGTGGTGTCCCCATCTATGGCAGGCTCTGTGCCTGAGCTTCAGGCTGACTAGGAGCTCAGAGGTGAGGGAACCTGAGACCTTTCTTTGGATGCAGGTGCGGCCAAACTCTAGGTCAGCAGAGGCAGCTGAACTCAGGAACACAGGTGAGAGGCGAACCCAGAAATCAAAAGCAGTATGTGGGGGGACCATTGTTCAAGGCAGAACTCAAGGAGGCCTGGCTCTGTGTGCACAGGCTGACAGAGCTGCCACAGCCGTGGGCCAGCCCTAACACCAGGACTTCAGAGAAGGACTATATTTGGAGAAAAGGGTCTTTAAATAGGTGACCGAGTTAAAATGAGGTCAGGTAGAGTAGGCCTGACCCACTGCCATGAGAAGCTATCAAAGCCCGGACACACACTGACGGCCAGCCATGTGAGCACACAGGGAGATGACAAGAAGGGAGACCGCCTCTCGCTCTCAATATCTCCTCAGCAGCCACTTCAAGACTGCACACGGATTTTTATTTATCCAGCCTCAGAGGGAGCCAGCTCTGCTGACACCTCCATCTCGAGCTTCGAGCCTGCAAAATGGAGAAAATAAATGTCCGCTGCTTGGGCCGCCCAGGCTGGAGCACTCTGTTAAGGCAGCGTAAGATATGGATACAGTCTCCAGTTGGCTCGATGCTGCTCTGGGGCAGCACTGAGAGTCCGGCAGAGCTGGGAAGAATGAGGAAGGAAAACACGCTCCAAGGAGAGAACATAAGTCACTTGCTGATCCGCAGGCCTGGTTTCTAACAAATGTGGCTTCCCTTTCTTCATAGCAATGAGATAAACGCAGACATCCTGGAGAAAGGAGAGTCCCTGTGTGCATGATAAGCTGAAGTCAGGGAGAGCGTGAGCAGGTAGACCCAGCCCTGGAGGTATAGGACAGGCGTGAGTAGCTAGGCTCCGTCTAAACTGATGAGGAGATGGCGTCTCCCTCAAAGACCACTTGCCCCAGTGATTGCTGTCCTACTGTGCTCAGCTCTCTGGGTGTCCTTCCTGGTCTCCAGGACACTGTTTTTAGGCTCTGGGGGAAAATACCAAGACGGACAGCTACCGAGATGTACCTGAACAGGCTGATGCTCAGAGACCCCGCAAGACTCTGGCCTGTCCATCACTGGCATCCATAGGCCAGTTGATGGGGACCAGCTTGATGCAGGAGGATGGAGAACAGCAGTGCACCTCCATGGAGAACAAGTTTCTGGATCAGCCGTTTCCAGCAAGTCCAGATGGAAGAATTAAACACGATCTATACCTGGCAGCCCCATCGCTTCACGGTCGGGGGAGGGGGACTCACATCCATCAGCAGGTGGAGATATAAACCAGGAGTGTCCGACCTGATGCCCATGGATTGTGAGCGCACACATATGTTTATTTTGTGTGACACTGCAGTGTGATGTCATTTATAAAGTCCACATCTAAATGCTGGGTGGATGTGGTGGTCTAGCTGTAATTTAATTGCTTGGAGGACAGAGTTGGGGAACCTCTGCAGCAAGCTGGCTAATTAAATTAGCCTTCTTATTAAGCTCTGGGTTCAGGGAGACACTCTGCCTAAAAGAGTGAAGAGTGATCAGGGAAGACTTCCAGCACCAGCCTTGGACCTACACGTGTATACACATGTGCATTTGCACCCACATAAATGTTCTACTACATACATATGCTAAGCATCTCAATGTTTTCACACATACATACATAGGTCCTACACACGTGCTCAAAGATCTAGATGTTTTAAGTAAGTTGATGATGTATTGGGCTGCATTGGTAGCTACTCTGAGCCACATGTGGTTGACAGACTCAGGTTGCCATCACCATTATAAGGAGTATTATCTACCATTAAAAGGGAGACACACTGCTCACACTAGCTGATTCCACTTTTGGAAGATTATGGAGAAGCTGGACTCTTGGAGGCAGAATCATCAAGTCAGGTGATTGCCAAGGCCAGGGACACAAAGGTGGACAGAGGAGGTGGCAACCTGGCGATGTGAGTGTGTTGTGCTGAAAAAAGTCAAGAGCCCAGTTGGCTGTGTAGAGTTGGCCACAGGTAAAAATAAAAATTAAAAAGCTAGCCTATCCACTGGGTTCCCCAGGATTAGGCGATAGACAGCAGCCTTCCAGAAAGGTGCCAGCATTCCGTGTTACAGATGAGAAGCCAAGGCCAGGTGATTAGGTAAGCTGCTGTTCCGTCAGCGTCAAGTCAGGAGTCTGCCTTCGGCAGTCCCAGCATCCCTCAGGTGCTGGTGTATGAAGGAAGGAAGAAATGCCTCCCCCCAGATCCTGAGCTTCCTGTGCTATGGAGGTCACCCTGACTTGCAAAGTGCACAGTGAGAGGGGGAAAAAGGGCTGGTGACAGCGAGGGCCACTTTTAAAACAAGATAGCACTGAAGATCCATTTGCAATACACCTGAACGAGGGACTCCCGTGGTGTAAGTGTGTCGTCCGCACCGACCTTCGCTGACTGGGAGGTTTGTGTCTGTGCTGCATGAATTTCAATTCAGCAAATTATGCTTAAAACACGTGTAACCCCAAACCGAATGTAAACATCAGAAACCTGGCTGCTGTCATCTCCTGGGAGTACATACAGTTACACACACGTGCACTGAGGCTTCACTCCGGACAGTTCTCTGGGGACTGGGTTTCTGTTCTTCCCTATTTCTACCCTCAGGGCTTCCAGCTGGCCTTGGGGGTCCGGTGCTCCCAGCAGGAGCTGATGATGTCACTCTACATGGTAACACAGCTCTGCACCACCAAAATGCAAAGCCTGCAGACACTAAGCTTCCAGTTTGGGTGTTTCAGTCAAGGGTCTCTTCTGAGGGTTTCCTGTTTTTCTCATTAAATAATAAGTCACCTGGGCTGGGGCCACTGACCTGCACGGCAACCTCATCAACATCTATTTCCCTTTATCTTTGAGAAAGAAATGACGGCTCATTCCTTGGGAATGGTTGCTAGGAGCAGAATGTCTGATACACAGATGTGATTGAGAGAATTCAATTAACATCACCTTCCAGCTGACCACGGGGACATGTTGCTAAACACTGGATGTGGGTACCTGTGTGCATATATGCAAGTCTGTGTCTGCATGCATGTGGTTGTATGTAGCTGTGTGTATAGGCCTATGTGTATGCACATGTGTATCTGAGTGTATAAGCTTGTGGGCAAGTGTGTGCATATGTACCTATGTGTGAACCCATGCTTGCATATGTGTGCATGTTAGTGTGTATGAACACACCCCACACAAACATCTTATGTACTGGGAAAAGACCTCCATGGAGGAAGGGGAGGGCTCTGGAGATGGGTAAAACTACTCTCTCTGCAATGGGCATGAGAGTGGAGAATTCATACACCTTCTAAGCTTTAAAGCCTTGGGGGAGACTACTTTTCAAAGAATTTGAAATATATATCTGAAGACTGCTTCTAAAGTGAACAATCATCTCCTAATTCCTGTTTGGAAAAAAATGCATCTTCCAGTCTTTTAAAACGTGCCATAGAATTTGGGGACAGGGTCAGTGTCTAAGGTCTGCCTGTGTACTTCAAAACAGGCCTGGAAGGACTGGTTACAAGATGGCACTTCCGTGCAACAAAATAACAGAAGTGATTATCAAAGAGCTGCGAAGCCAAGAGGAGACACACGGCAGAAGCTGCTTCCCTGAGATGTCTCAAGAGCTGGGAAAGGGACACAGTGTCTGGGCCACTCAGCGGGTGTGACAGCTTGTTTCACTTGTCTACATTTTCCAAGAAGAACCTCGGTTATTTCTCTTCTTATGTTGTAATGAAGACATGTGAAGGGTTAACTTTGCTTTAAAGAGACAGTAACCTTCCGAGCTACAGAGATGGCTCAGCAGTTAAGAACATGCATGCACTGCTCTGCGGAAGCCCCAGGTTTGGGTCCCATCAACCATGTGGGCTCATGACTACCTATAATTCCAGCTCCGGGGAATCTGACACTTCTGGTCTCTGCAGGCACATGCACCCCTGTGCATGTACTTGACTACACACAGATTCACAGACACACATATACTTAAAATAATGATGTAGTCTTTAAAATTAAAAATAAAGGGAGGCTGGGCATGGTCATGATGCCTTTAAACCTAGCATTCAGGAGGCAGAGGCAGACATAAATAACAGAAAAATAATAATCAGAAAAAAGTTAGCAATCCCGTTAGAGGTCTCCAGATCTCTGAACTAAAGGGGGGCTGGTTTAAGGTCATCAGAAGGAGAGAATGAGATACACACACTGAAGGTCCAACCACTCTTGATTACACTCTACAAGGCTTGATGATACTCAGTGACAACCAGGAAAGTCGCCTGCAGTGGGAACCGTGTTTTGGAACAAGAACACCTCTACCCGTGTCTCCGTGAGAGTTCAATTCCTCACCATGCCGGCGGCTGGAACATACAGTTGTTCTAGCATGGCGGTTCCTCCAGGATAGGAAGCATCACTCTAGCTGCTTTTCATCAATTAGTTATCAACCCCTTCCCAACGTTGGTCCTGGTGGCTCAGACCTATGAGGCAGGAGCTGGTGTAGGGCTCTTGCCAGTGTGTGCTGGGGAGGGGAAAGCGAGACCTGGGGAAGCCTTGTCATGCTAGCTAACATGAGGAGTGGCACCCAGAGACCAGTTTGAGCCTTTCTTTTTTTTTCCCTTGTCACCCACACAGCTCTGCAAAACAGAGACGGACAGAAAATACTAAGACTATGCATAACGGAATGAGAAAAGTCAGTCATTCGGTGCTGCCCAGAGGGGCTCAGTTAGGGTTTCAGGAATCCAGACTCTGCTGCGGCTCTCTAAAGAACGGCTGGAGTCGCACCTCCTGAGAGTTTGGTCCAGACAGAACACAGCTACAGTGGGCTTGGTGACCAGGCAGCATGATCTTTAGCGTAGGAAGAGGCATTCAAAATGCCTCCCATGAACTCTTTCTCCTCTTCCTGGTCCTGCTGTCTTCCCATTCAGTTTGTGTGGGCAAAGCAAGGCCCAGGGCAGACTGCAAAGCTCTGAGCTAAACAAACTCTTAAAAGGGCAGGGAACCTCCAATGAGCCATTTTTCAGACTTTAATTCTACCGAGTGGAACTTAAAAGGCCTTTCCATTTGCTCAGCTTGCATTCCCTCTGCCTGGGGCAAACAGCCTCCCTCCAAGGAGTCAAGAACAATCAGCAGAGAGTGCACAGCCCAGCTAACCATCCAGTGCCAATCTGCCGCAGAAGCCAGGGTTCAACCCTGCATAGCGGCCGTGTAGGCCAGCAACTGGAAGACATCTGGATTTTACCATCAAGAACCGCCCTACAGGAGCTCAGCCAGGGCCCCGTTTGATCAGATCAGCAGCCTCTACAGCTTGATTGCATTTCCAGGAGCAAAAACCTGGGAAGGATCCGAGTGACACAGCTCCATGCTCTGCAGAGCATCGCCTGACGTGGGGCCTGCAGCACAGGGGCTCTGGGTCCCGTGAACCCAGGTGCTCTGTCAGTCATCAGCTGGGCAACTCCGACCTTGCTGAGCGCAGGGAGAGCATCTATGCACATAACACGAGCAGTAACAAGACACAGGTGCAAGACACTCCCTTGGCCAGAGCATGGGCGTGAAGAGCTAACACCTAGCTGGGGCAGCCTGCACTTGTGCACAGCACCTTGGACAGGCACACATTCCCAGCTCTTGACACTTGGCCGGTCATGAGAACTGATGCACACAGAGCAGCCCTAGGCATGCCTGAGTTCAGAGAGTGTTCCCTGGCCCCTGCTCAGCTCCTGGCCCTCGCTTACCTCTTCATTAGTATTCCCAGACATCAAGTCAATCCAAGTTACCTTCACGTAGGAGGAGGATGGAAGCAGAGCAGCCCTTGCGAGGGCCACCCAGGTCCTTCCCAGACATTTTCCTGCATGCTGATGAAGAGACACCAATACTAATGAACTAGCAAGACAGAAAAAGCACACAAGGAAGATTCCCAAGGAAAGATGTCCCTCCTCACAATACCGCCGGATGAGGAAGGCTCCACCTGAGCCAGACTCCTCCAGCACCTCTTTGATGTTCAGCTCCATGGGAACCTGGCACACATTTTCCACTGTGGCTCCCAAGACCCACTAACCAGGGTATCTGGGGTGGAAAAGGAGAAATGACCTGGTTTCCCATCAGCCACACCTCTTAGGTAGCATGGGAGAGTCTGGCCCCGATCCTCTGTGGTAGCTTTACTTTGTGTTTATGAATCTGCTTTCTCTCCTGGCATTCAGAGCTCTGAGGAAACCTCAGCCAAGGCTATTCATAGGCCAAGGGCATCCCTGGGGAGAAGAATGAGTTCACAGCCACAGCACAGGTGCCAAGTGTAACCAAGGTTCCCAGTTGGCCCAGGCCACACTGGGGAGTGACGACTGGAGCTCCCGAGCTAAGCTGAACCCATATTCCCTCCTGCTGTCTAGACTGGCCACTTGGGCAAAGCTTTTTACCACCTGTGCTCGGGCCCAGACCCTGCTAGAAGCAGAACCCGTGGTCACACAGTGGGATTCCACCCTAGGTCAGACCTGGAGGGAGCCAGGGAGGAGGAGGGGAGGAGGGTTTGGCACAGTGACATGGAATATAAATGACTCTTGTAAACAGAGTTTAATAAAAAGGCAGTGAGGGAATTTATGAGCAACCCAAGGATAATTAAAATTATTTATCTACTTACCTCCCTTGCTGGCTGATCAGTCTATTAATTATCTATTATGTACATGCTGATTTGCATTTCAGTGAGGGGGGGTAAGGGCAGGTGAGTAATACAGGGGTGGGGGAGGGGGTCAGGACTCACATGGTGGGAACAGTACCAACACTCCTTTGGGCAGAGCGTGGCTCCCCTCTGTTGACCTCTATTCTCACATAACTCGCCCTCCCTCCCCCTGCCCGCATGGGCCACCCCTGGCCACTGAGAACCAGCCATGACAGAGTAGAAAGCATCACAGACCTGTTTGCAGAATGGATCACTCCTAGAACAGGTTCCCGCCGAAAAGGCCTGTGGGCCAGCTCCGGGGAAGGCTGGCCGATTCCCCTTGATACTTCTGAAAAGGAAAACAAGAGAATGAAATCATTTTCAATCTCCTCTTATATCTGGGAGACATCAGACGCATATTGTCCTGTGTTCTTGATTAGAAATATCACAGGATGTAGTGCAGTGCCTTTTGAACGCTGTGAGGGAGGAAATGGGCGTATGGGGGGGGGGGAGGGGGGGTGAGGTGGAGGGGTGGGAGGCACAACCAGGTGCTTGCTGGCCAGTCAGCTCTGAAAGTTGAAGGACAACTCTGTTACATGAATCTTAAAAGTTCTTATTAATAAAATCAAACCCAGACAGTTATTTGGGGTGAACACTGGAAGGTCAGAGTAATAGAACAAGCCACAGCTATCTCACCTCGCCGGATCCTCAGCTGGTCTTGTTTCCTCAGACTGGAGGCCTCTGAGTCTTTATCTAAAATGGGTCTCAGCTGAACTGCTGCTAGAAGCCTGAATGCTTCTCCAGGGCAAATGCCTCTAGTTTCTGGTCCTCACGCCTTATATACCTTTCTGCTCTCTGCCACCACTCCCTGGGATTAAAGGCTTGCTTTCTGAGATTAAAGGCGTGGGTCACCATGCTTGGGTGTATCCTTGAACACATGAATTTCTGCCTCCGGAATGCCAGGATTAAAGGCGTATGCTACCACTGCCTAACCTCTATGTTTAACATTGTGGCTGTCCTGTTCTCTGACCCCAGATAAGTTTATTAGCATACACAATATTTTGGGGAACACAATACCACCACACAACTCCAAGATGAGAAGATGTCGCGTGGGTCAGAGGGAGGGTGTCGGTGAGTGAGAACAGGATGAGCTGACAAAGGAGAGCCTCTGATGGATGGCCCCTCTGATCTGTCTCCCACAAGGGACCCATTCTCCTTTCCAGCCAGCACAGCCCTCGTGAGGCTATGTCCTCAGTGTCAACTTCACTACCAACCTTTGTTCCCAAGCACTGGGCTCAGCTCAGTGGCAACGTCACTCCCCAAGGGACCACCAGGCCTATAATGATGCCTTGGAGCCTAGTTAGGCTGCCCTTCCATCTAAACCTGCCAGAGCTCCCCCCAGCTAGCCACAGGCACCCCTCCTTTATCCTGAGCTGCCTCCCACAGCTTACAATGTGGTGCCTCTTGCATTGGCTCTCAGCCAGACATTAAAGTGTGTGGCAAGGTCCAGCGAGACCTAGGTCCTGCATCTCTGCTGGACTATGTCTGCAATGGGTAGATACAGGCCTTCTCTGGTCTGTACTTGGTGGGTTGCCCACAAAGCCACATGATAAATTCCCAGGACCCAACTTGAGATGTTTGGCGAGGGGCCTGATAGATGATCAGCTGTGAGGACAGCATCTTCGTAGGGGGTTAGTACCCTTGTAAGTAGCCTGCCTGATCCAGGATGTTATGATAAGGTTGATGTGAGGTCCGCCTACACCTTGAACTTGGGTTTCCAGTCTCTGTATCTCAGAGAAGTAAATATGTGGCATGGCATGTGCCCATGGCATCTCACCAGAGCGGTCCACATCCACCATCCTTAAGGCAGCTGGTTATGGGTCAGACACTCACAACTGGGAAGCAGTTCTGCATGGCAAGCAGCCTCACCCAAATTATGGACTCTTTCTTACTCTACCTTCTCTGAACCTTCCTCAACTGACCTGCACCACCTCACCCTACCCCTACCCCCTGCCAAACACCACATCCTCCTCCTTCCCTGGCCTCTGCCCTACTCTCTGAGAACTTTTTGAACAAATCAACCTTATATCAGGGCCCTTGCACATACTGTCCTGTCTCTGGGTGCTCTTCCCTGAGACCTCCGAATTCTGACAGCGTGTCCTTCCTCACTCAGGTGTCCCCTCAGAGAGGCCTCTCTGCACCCTGAAGTCTGCCTCTGTCCTCTACCCTGTCCCCGTCATGGCCGGTGGGCATCATCTGTGGAGTCATTAGCATGGACACCCGAAACTGACAGCTTCCTGACAGCACACCAGTGACCCCAAGGATGCAGAGCCCAGAACAACGCCCCCATGCAGCAGCACTCGGCACATAGTGAATACACGCATTCATTCATGAATAAGCAGCGCAGTTGTCCCGGACTCCTGTTACAGCTCCCAGCCCCAGTCTCCTGCATGTCACACACGTTCCAGCCCACTTCTTTCAAAGAGTAGAAGCTGGGGTCTGAGGAGATGGCTCAGTGGATAAAGGGCTGCCATGCAGGCATGAGGACATGGTTTGGTCCCCAGCACACACGTGACAAGCTGGGTGCTGTGGCAGACGTCTGTAATCCCAGCACGGGGGAGACAGATAAGAGTCCATGGGCTTACCGGTCAGTCCGTCTAGCCCGATCAGGTGAGCCCCAGGGCCCAGCAAGAGACCATCTCAAAAAATACGGTGGAGTGTGACTAAGGAAGACGCTTAGACGTAGATCTCCCCATTCATGTGCACACATTTGCTTAGGAACCCACACAAATGTACCATACACACACACACACACACACACACACACACACACAAAAGGAGGGGCCAAGGCTTCCAAATTAAGTTCATGTTCCCAAGGAGCTAGGCTCTTCACAGTCAGCCATACTTCCTTCCTTCATGACTCTCAGCTTTCCACCTTCTCCACACCTGAGTCCTCGCAAGCCTCCATATCCTGGTGCATGCTAACCTGCACAGAACCCCTGCTGTGTTGCTGGAGTGAGTTGTCACCAAATCAAGGTTTCTGCCAGCCTTTCCCCATCCGTACCCCTAGGGATAGTTCTTGTATTCCGGCCCCTTTCTTCTCCTGAATTCCCCACATTGCCGTGGGAACAGCTCGCCAGTGGCTGCCTTTTCCCACCTGTTGGGGTCCACACAACATAGGACTGGGGTTCTGAGTTGGTTCTGAACTAAAAGCCTCCCTCTACCTCCCACACTCCTTGTGGCTTCTGCCTAGACCTGCAGCTCTCTGTGGAGGGAAAGTGCTCTGCCATCCTAGGGAACGTGGCGAGCCATTCTCACGTTGACTCAGTTTCCACAGCCTTATGAGAGCTAGCAGCCTGTATTCATAAAACACACAGCAGGATAGTGTCTTGTTAGAGGAGTTCACTGCTGGACTCATCTGGCCAGACCTCATGGCTGTGGAATATTTGATGGTCAGCTTTTGTGTCTACCTGGAGAGTCCCAGCCATGCATCCCAACATTATCTAGATTTTCCTTGGCGGATCTGACATCAATGATCTGTTCTCTTCGTGGGAGATGAGTCCCAGGGTATGGGTGGGCCTGATTCAATCATCTTAAAATGAAGAGTGAGGTGCGCTTGACTTGAGGCTGGGCTGGCAACTCCCAGTTGATCCTGCAGAATCTGGACAAGTCACCTTCTCCTGAGAGCTGTGAGATCAGTCATCAGTCCATCTGGCCATCTCGCCGGCTGGCTCCCATGGTTCTATTTACTGGGCCTGTGGAGGTCTCTTCTGGACCGGACTTCTCCTAGAAAGACTGTGTCTGTCAAGATTCTAGAAAAGCCCCCTCCAACCCCCCCCCACCCCACCACATCCTGCAGGAGTTGAGGGTACCCCTCAGCAGTGGAAAATGGACACTGGAAAAGCCACCTTGGGGATAAGGGCTTCCCAGTCCTAAGTCTGGAACCCGCTGGCCATCTTGACTCTGTAAAGCTGGGCAAGGCTGCATTGAGGACACTCAGCCTGAGCTTCAGTCCCAGCCCCAAGCCCATGGCCTTTGCCCCAGGCTCCCTAGAGGTGTCCCTAACCCTTTTCTGGCCCCATCACTCCCCCACTTTCCTGACTATCGCTTCTCAATTCCTTACGATGTGCAACAGCCGCAATGCAGAGACGCCACACTGAGCGTCGAGTACTAGGGTGAACTGTGTTCAGAATCGATTCTCGGGGCTGTGAATACCAAGGTGAGGTGGAGCTGCTGGGAATTACACATACCAGGGAAGATCCAAGAGACAAAGAGGAGGGCTGGACTGAAAAGGGGGTGGGAAGATTTTCCAGAAAGAAAGCAAAAGGAGACAGCCAACAGAGCAAGCACAGCTTGCCCCCTCTGCATGGCAGTGTGTGAGTAGGTGGTACATGACTAGACCCTGCAAGGAAGAGGGACAAGCGTCTCTGTGTGTCCAAGTCAGGATGCCAGGCTAACAGAACAGTGTCCCAAGGCAGGCGGGTGTAGATAGCACAGCTCACTTCCGGTGACAGGCGCCTACCTGGACTGGGGACACTGGGCTGGTGGAAGGCTATGCTGACCCACCTGTTCAACAGAGCAAAAGAGCTCAGGCTGGGGAAGCCTTGGCCCCTGTAGGAAGTAAACAAGACCCAGAGACCTTGGGGGTCTCTGAAACTTGTGTCCTTGAGGTTGTATTGGCAGAATAAACTGTCCCTGTGCCCTTGAGTCTTCCCTGGGTAGAACTTAGGTGAAGACAGGGGAAGGGAGCGACTGCTCTGTGTGTGACTTGATAGCCATCACAATGGTCAGCACAGAATGCTGGGGGGCCTACCCCAAAACACACCATCTGCACTTTGGTAGGTAGCACTTAAGACTCCCGTATGGATGACCCGGCCACCCTGCTCTTGCTAGCACTGACCAGATTGCTACAGCCAGCTCCTGAGTTCCTTCTCCCACTTCTGAAACCCACTGGGCTGGCTCTTCCATGGCTGCACTGGCTGTCAGGGTGGGGCATCAGGGTGAGGGAAGGCTTCTGCTGACTACAAGGGTTCTCTTGGTGTAGGATCAGGCCAGGTGTGCTCAGAAACAGAAACCTCCCAGGCACAGGCCCTGCCACAGAGCATTAAGTTTAGGGGTTCCATGTAGCATGGCTCTGCTCAGTTATTCATCACTCCATTACCCCAGCCTGGACCCTTACACTAATACTCCTGGCAGGCCCCAGGTGGAGTCATCCCTAGGCTATGATCAGTGCTGTCTTGTCTGGGTGTAAGGGAATAGACAGAGAGTCTCTACAGTTCCCAAAGGGTCTGGGGACAGCCTTGAGGAGGAGGGGGAGGGGCAGGTGGGGTCCTGTCTCTTTCTGCTGTAGAACGACAGGGACTGCTAACTGCAGAACCACGGGAGGCCAGGCCTGCAGGTCCACTGTCTGTGTTGCTGGTCCAGAGCCCTGACTCCTACCCTGACTCCTACCGTGAGCTGCAAAGGGACTGGGAGTCTTAGCCTCTGGGCATAGCTTCTGTGGCACCTCCCCTGAAGAGCAGAGCTTGCTCTCAGGTTCCTGAGTGCACCAGAAGCCCTCGGCAGCAAATCCTGTCCATCTTCCCATATGCAGGAGCTACTGTGCAGTCCCATGCAAAGCTAGGTGCCTTGGAAGCTCGGTGGGGGATTGACTCCAGGATCTCCATGGATATCAGAATCTGAAGATGCTCCAGAGCCCAAGATAGAGTGGAGTAATGTTTGCATAAAACCTACACAAACTCTCCCATGTATCATATATGTTAATTTTCATTACATTTTATTTATTATATGTGGATGTGGATGTGGATATGGATGTGTGTGCTACAGCATGCACAGGGAAGTCAGAGGACAATTTGTGGGGTCAGTTCTCTCCTTCCATCATTCTGAGGTCTTGGAAAATGGACTCAAGTTATTGGGCTTGGTGACAGGCCCTTTATCACCAAGTCATCTTGCTCACCCTCTCCCATATACATAATTTACTTAAAATAAGGTTTCATTTACATTTTTATTTATTCATTTGGTGTGTGTGGAGGTATGCATGTGTGTAGTATATATGAATTCACTTTCCTGGGAGTGTACATGGAGAGCTGGGGTGACAGAAAGTGTCCCCTTTACTTTTTGAGATGGGGTCTCTTACTGAACCTGGAGCCTTTCCGCAATTGGCTAGACGGACTGAACAGTGAATCCCTGGGGTGTCGTCTACCTCTTCTAGCACTGGGGTAACAGGTATGCACCTCCACGTCCAGCTTTTTACGTGGGTGCTGGAGATCTGCATCCAGGTCCTCATACTGCATAGCTGGCCCATTCCCCACTGAGCCATCTCTCCAGCCCCCCAACAGACTGTGAACCCTCACCAGGCTACCTATGAAACCGGGGCAATGTCACACTTGTAAGGAGCTGAGCCCTGCACTGCTTAGAGACTGGTGACAAGAAAGAAAAGTCTATGCACACTCAGGGCAGGAGCAACGGTTTTTCCTGAATATTTCGATCTGTGGTTGGTCGAACCCGCAGATGTGGAGTCCACAGACAGAGAAGCCTGGCTCCTCGCCACAGATTGTTCCTGACAAGCTGAGTTGGGGGCCTCAGGTGGTCAGACCATCTTGGAGGGCAGTGAGAGGTCACAGCCTCTAAGTTGTATCTTAGCCATAACCACAGAGACTTGTAAGGGGGTCACAGGTAACTGGGCCTAACAGGAAATCCCCAAAGTATGTGGTTTGCTTTTTTTTCTTTAAAGGCAGGGTCTCTTGTGTTCCAACTATGACTCTGAACTGCTGGTCTTCCTGCCCCTGTCTGCTGGGATTAGTATGATGATCTTATCTATTATCTTCAATATTTTCCCAGGACAGGCTGCTTTCAGGAGTGACAGGGAAGCAGACAGGGTGACAAAGAGTCCCCAGGAGCAGGCAGGACCACTGAGCCTCCCATAAACAGACAAAATAGCAGAAATCAGGTCATAGCCCCACTCAGCAGGATGCCCTCCTTGCTCCCAAATGCACAAATGGCAGCAGCCAAGTGTCAGTGAGGGCAAAACAGGCCAGAGACCTGCAGTGGCTGGACCACAGTGTCAGAGGCAGAAGCAGGGTCTGGTGCCTTCTGAGAGCTGCCAGTCACTCCTGGTGCACAGGGAGCCGAGCACCGAGAAGAGTTTCATGGTCACTCTCCAAAGGAGCCGCACGATGCAAGGACTGAAAGACATAACCATGTCCTCTCTCATTCCTGTAGGGGAAGGTCTCTCTGTCTCTCTCTGTCTCTCTCTGTCTCTCTGTCTCTGTCTCTGTCTCTCT
>CABHPQ010160112.1:0-25654 GCA_902168405.1 Peromyscus aztecus
TTTTGAGATAGGGTTTCTCTGTGTAGTTTTGGTCCTGTCCTGGATCTCGCTCTGTAGACCAGGCTGGCCTCAAACTCACAGAGATCCACCTGGCTCTGCCTCCCAAGTGCTGGGATTAAAGGCATGTGCTACCACCACCTGGCCTGAAGTATCTTCTTTCTGTGTCTACTTAGAAATAGCATATTTGAAGGCAGGTCTTCTTTTGTTGCTATTTGTTTTTTGAGACAGGGTCTCATGCAGCCCAGGCTAGCCTCGAACTTGCTTCGTAACTAAGGGTAACCTTGAATTTATGAAACTCCCATCTCCACCTCCCGAGTGTTGGGATTAGAGGTGTGTGTCACCATGCCCCATGAAGTCCTAAGGATCCAACCCAAAGCCTTGTGCACGTTTGACACCCCCACATGTGAGATCTCAAACCTGGCAGAGTCATCATTACATCTGTCTTCATGGAATCGGGCCTCTTGGACTGCGATGTGCTCTGAGTGTTGGAAGTTGGAAGAGCCGCCCAGGTTACCCTAATCTGCAGCAGAATTGGAGAATCCGATCCCGGCTAGACGTTTTCAGACTTGACTGAGCATCAAAATCAGTGAGGGGGCTTGGGGAAGCTGAGAGCTCAGTGCCCTTCCCAACCTCAGAACTGAGTTGTGCTGGAGCCTGGGAATGCAGTTTCCTCCTCCCCCTCCCTCCACCCTTCTCTTCCCTCCCTCTCTCTCTTCCTTTCTGTACTGGCTGGTTTTGTGTGTCAACTTGACACAAGCTAGAGTCATCAGAGAGGAAGGAGACTCAGCTGAGGAAATGCTTCCATGAGATCCAGCTGTAAGGCATTTTCTCAATTAGTAATCAATGAGGGAGGGCCCAGCCCATTATGGGCGGTGCCATCCCTGGGCTGCTGGTCCTGAGTTCTATAAGAAAGCAGGCTGAGCAAACCATGAGGAGCAAGTCAGTAAGCAGCTCCTCTCCATGGCCTCTGCATTAGCTCCTGCCTCCAGGTTCCTGCCCTGTTTGAGTTCCTGTCCTGGCTTCCTGCAATGATTTAACATCAATGTGGGACTATAAGCCAAAAAAAAAATCCTTCCCTCCCCAACTTGGTTTTTGGTCATAGTATTTGTCACAGCAATAGAAACCCTAATTACGACACCTTCCCACCTCCCAAGGATTTCGCTGGCATTGTCACTACTAATACATTGTCTTGTTTTTCTTGGTAAGTTTTTAAATGGTTAACAATCACGTCTGTTTGTGGTGGTCTGTTACGTGACGGCTTGCTGTATGTACAAACCACGGAGTGGCTCCGTTGAGCTAACTAATATGTGTGCTGTCACAGGCTCACCTTGTCTCATCCACGCTCACACTTGCTCTTCCTCCCTCGGCTGGTCTCCTGGGTCACAGTCTGAGAATGGAACTCCCTGACTTCTCCAGCTCCCACTTGTCACAGTGTGTTGCTGTTAGCTAATCTGCATGTCTCTTTCTGGCATTAAAACCCAAGGATATTAGCTCCTTTAGGAAAAAAAAAAAAAAAACAACTTTTTTTTTTCTATCTCTCTCTACAGTATACGGCAGATGCTCAATTAATGGTTTGTGAATGAGTAAATAAGGGTAGTTATCACAATGAAACGCAAGCAGGTACCAAGGGTCCAGCCATCTAAGGCATTTGATCTAATAACAGCCCCGGGTGTTTCTGAGCATCCATCTAGAGGGAAGGCTTACGTCTCGGGCTTTGGTAGGAGGGCTGGCATGGCAAAGCACTCCTCAGAACACCCGAATAAAAAGGCTTTATGCAAAAGCAGATGGTATGACATGACATCCACAACGCTCCTTTTAAAACTGGCATTTAATGAGTATCTCCATCAATAAAGGCCTTTGAAGAGCTCTCCATAAAATGTTGTGAAAAACGAGAACGTTTAGAACACAGGCAAACAATGAGCCCCATTCACACAGCCTCTTCACACTCCCTCACCAGTGTTGCGGACTCAAACAGGCCCCCTTATTCTCCTCCGGAGAAGTTGGCACATGCTAACCATATTGATTGTCTGATTACAAATAGAGCCCGTGGCAGGGAGGGCTTACAAGAGGAACCCATTTGTCCCTGCGGGTTACACATAGATGTCAGACTCAATACACACTCAACCACAAAGCAGGGGTACCAGGTACTGAAGTGTAATTCCCAGGGAAATTAGACCCCGATGCCGAACAATAACCGCGTTGTTTCACATAAACTTGGTAAAGCGATTCCACGGAGATGTTTAAACAAGGGTTTACTAATCCTTACTAATTTCTAACATAGCGACTCTCCAGGGAGAATGGGTCACCTCTTGTTATTCATTGATCTATAGAACATTAAGCAGTGACAATGTGAGAATAGGCTGGCATCGATCTTTCTGAGTCCCAAACCCAGAAATGGAAATGTGCTATGTGGGGGGAGGGGTAGAGTGTGTGTGTGTGTATGTGTGTGTGTGTGTGTGTGTGTGTGTGTGTGTGTGTGTGTGTGTATGTGTACATTCATGTGTGGGGCAGGGGCTTGGTTGCTGTTCTTTCAGCAGCTTTCTGCTCTGGTGACCACCTGATTGTTCTAGAAAGGCAGCATTGGTCCTGATGGTGCAGAAGTCAGAGTCACTGGAATAACATCCTAGTGATATTAATGATGTCAAGGAAAACCCAATATGAGAGACCCTTTGAGTTTCTGGACAAGTTACCTTCACTGGAGCTCTGTGCCTCTCTGAACCTCCATTTACTCCCATTAGACTGGATTCTCAGACTTGAAAAATGTCAAGACACGTGGATGTTGACTTTTATAAGTATACCACCGTTGAATTGAATTACACACCACCCTTAGCAGGTGGCCAACGGATTGAATGTAATCCACTTAGGAATTAGCGATTCCATTGGCTGCGCTTACCTGACCTTTTAACAACTGAAATTTAAAAAGTGAAGTTTGCCTTAATTTTATGGGTTTTGTAGTTGGAATTTAGAGCACAAAGTAGGATCCAGCAGAAACAGGGCCCGCTGATATACACCGTGTGTCTGAGGCTGATTTATTGGTTAGTTGATCCTGATATTAGAGTCACTGCCTTCACTGCTTTCTCACCCACGTGGGGTAAGAAGGCCATAAAACACAGGCAGGTCCGTTCTCACCCTGTTGGGCCCTTGACAGGAGTTGAAATGGAGGCCGGCATACCTTACGTCTACATATTAGAGGTCAAGGCCGGGGAGCGCTCAGTTGGCAAAGTGTTTTCTGTGCAAGCAAAAGGACCCGAGTTCAATCCTCAGGACCTTTGTCAGAAGCTGAGCCAGGGTCACATGCTTTGCTGGGGAAGCAGGTTCCTGGAGATTGCTGGCTAGCCGGGCTAGCCTAATGGGTGAAACCCAGGTCTCAGGCAAAGTCCTGGTTTCCATAAAACACGGTGGGTGGCTCCTGAGAGACAGCACCTGAGTTTGACCTCTGACTTCCACGCACACATGCAAACATGTGTGCAAGTCCGTGCACGCGCGCATGCGCGCGCGCGCGCGCGCGCACACACACACACACACACACGAAGTTAATATACCTGAAGCAAGCTGATGTTTAATAAAAAGTACCTACCCTTTCCCTTCTAATGACAAAAAAAATCTAAATTTAAAACCCATTGTTCTCATATAATTTGAAAATCTATAAAAGATCAAAGACGACTGGATTTAACGAACCTGTGTATGTCTGGATTTCATGCCAAAGTTGAATAGTTAATTAGCCAGAGCGTCGTGTATTTATTCCATGAAATTCACTTTGTCTTTATTTCAGTACTTCACATAATGTGATACTATTAATAATAATGTTCTAAAGTGTTAAAAATTAACACGTCATTATGCCTGAAATACATATTAAATTTGGTTATATTTTAATCCAAAGGACACAACGAAATGATCCTGGAATATTAAAAACATGGTTTTTCATGTTTTCAGTGTTATTTTTCTTCTCCAGCATTCAAAGTATTTTATCAAAATAAAAGGAAAGTGAAGATTATAATTAAGAAGTGCCCCACCCCAAAAAAGGTGGTAAAGCGACGATTAATTAAAGCTTAGGTCTCATGTGTCCTCTAAAATGTCATCAGATGTCACTGAATGCTCTTTTATAAAACTTGGAGTAGTTTCCAGGGCGGTGTGGATCTCATCACCCCTGTAAAGGACCGACCATGTTGGACCATGTTGCATCATACACACTTCATCTAAAAGCAACTGGGCGAGTCACCCAGTTGTTTACGTTCCCCGAGGACTCTCTACATGACAGCTCAAGGAAAAAAGCCCCGACTTGGTGTCAGAACACAGCCAGGCTGGCAGGTGGGACTCGTGAATGGCTCCTTCTGTGGGTGAAGTTCAAGGCTTGTACTTCTGATCTGGGTCACAACCTGAGTGGGTTTGAGCACCAGAGCAAGGACCTCCATGGGGGGGGATGCATGAAGTACAACACACGCTGAATGGATCCATGCAAGTGACCCCGGGACGCTTGGTCGGTTGCGTTTCTAAGGACCAAGTCATGTGATCTTTCTTCTAACCTACAGAACTCTCAAAGGCCTTGAAGTGACAATGATACCTCTCCCGACCAGAGCTGCACCTGACCTGAGGACCTGGGGCTTGGGAAGCCCTCGAAGAAACCAGAACATCCTATCACCTGAACTACACGGTGTAATAGACGTCCATTGACGGTGAACCGGGGAGCTTACGGCAGGGTTTTAGGTGGGGAGTGAGCAGAATCGGTGAGGGAGAGAAGCTGGTGAGCCAGTGCCTGAGCAGGGAAAGGCAGGGATGGGACCTGTCCGTCAAGTTCACAGGTTCAGCTGCTGAGCCAAAGCGTAGAGCTGTCTGCAATACACATTTATGCACTTATTTAGAGACAAGATTATCCTTTTCTTTAGCAGACATTTACTCCAATTTACTGACAGGATAACAAATCAAACCATAGGGCACCAGGCAGAGTGAGCCATGAAACTGTTTAACGACGCTGTCGTGGTATGAGTCATTTCAAATTACTTACTTTAAACATTCAAATCGTCCTGGTGGTCTCCTTAGTACCCTGATGGTCGCTGCAAACCCCCAGAGAGCAAAACTCAGAGTATTTGTTTCTGTGTGTTCTTCAAGGTGTCCTGTGACTTCACCCCAGGGGTATTTTATCGTCCTCACTAGTGGTATGGGCCAGAAGAATAAGAATGAATTTGTTCTCCATATAAACTGAATTGGGGACACATTCCAGACTTCTTGTAGGGAAGACTTACCTTTCTATAGTAAGTTTTGTATTTAAGCTTTTGTAAACTGTCATGGTTCAAGCACAAGTCAAATTTATAAATATTTCCCTCTACACCTAGAACATCATTGAAACCCCAAAAGTTCAAAAAAGTAAAAAATAAAATAGATTATAGGTTTAACAAATCCAGTGTGAGAAAATGTAGTAGGGAGTGAGGACCTGAGCAGTTTCTTGAGGAACCTGGTTTACCCTTTTTATGATGCACAGTCCTGTCTCCATGGTTGAGAGCGAGCATGGCAGCAAACTGTTTTCTGTGGTTCGAATCTTACATGGTCTTTTAATAAAATGCCAGAGCCAGATATCAGGGTGAAAGCTGAAAGATCAGAGAAGCAGAGCAGCCAGCCACTAGTTCTTACCTCTACGAAATCCTCAGCCTAAAGAGAGTGAGTTCCTGTTTTCCTCACGCCTTATATTCCCTGCGCCCTGCCATATTACTTCCTGGGATTAAAGGCGTGTGTGCTTCCCAAGCAAAGGCATGAGATCTCAAGTGCTGGGATTAAAGGTGTGTACCACCACTGCCTGTCTAATCTGGGTCTAATCTAGTGGCTGGCTCTGTCCTCTGATCCTCAGGCAAGTTTATTGGGGTGCACAAATAAAATATCACCACAGTTTTCCGCAGGGTACCAGATGAGATGGTTACTTTTGCCAACTGGCCTAGATTTAGAATCCTCACTAAAGCGTTCCTCTGGGTGTGTCCGTGAGGGCATTTCCAGAAAGGCTTGGCTGGGGAGGGGAGCACTGCCGAGTGTGAGCGGCACCCCCCGCCCCCCACCCCACGGTGGAATCTTACATCATGCCCTGTTTTCTGTCCCATGCACCACCACTTTTGTTCAGATTTGTCACACCGTTGCATACATCGTTCACTTATCCCTCTGCTCCATTCTTTGAGACAGGGTCTCACTCTGCAGTGGCACCGCTGACCTAGAACTCACCATGTGGACCAGGCTGAGCCCACAGAGGTCTGCCGGCCTCTCCTCCCGAGTACTGAGATTAAAGGCGTGCTTCACCACAGTGGGCTTCGTTTTCTTAATTTTTATCTTACTACTGAATCATATTTTTATGGCAAATGTATTACAGTTTGTTTATATAAATATTCCTGTTGGTGGGTGTTTGGGTCCTTTCTAGTTTCTTTCTGCTGATTTGGATGATGATGTTACTCTTGTCAGAGTTTCTTTGTGGCCGTAAGCTTTCATTCTTCCTATGTGCTAAGATCAGAAATGCTGGTGACACCATAGTTCAGTGGTTCTCAACCTTCCTGACGCTGCGAACCTTTAACACAGTTCCTCATGCTGTGGTGACCCGCAACCATAAAATTATTTCGTTGCTACTTCCTAACTGTAAATTTGCTACTGTTTTGAATCATAATGTAAATACCTATTTTCTCTGATGGTCTTAGGTGACCCTGGTGGAAAGGTCATTCGACACCCCACAAAGGGGTCTCGACCCACAGGTTGAGAAACACTGCTATAGACGCCCTCTAACTCTGCAAGAAATGTACAGAGATCTCTCTAGAAAGCGTGCTTCGTTTTACATATACACCAGCGACTGTGAGAGTTAAAACTGAGTCACAGCCTTCCCGATGTTTGATGTGATTACCGACAGAGCATTTTGTTTTTAGCGTGTTAGGAATCGAATTCGGGGCCTCAATCGTGTTAAACAAGTGCTCTACCAAGGAGCTATACCCCCAACCCCACCAATATTTTGATTTTAGCTGTTTAATGGAAGGGAAATGGTGTCTCCCTGTGTGTTTAGTTAATGAGTGACGACGACAGGGACCGTCACTGGCTATGGAGACCAACTTCTCTAAGTGTCTTCAGGCTTCCGCCGGGACTTCCGAAATAAAATCTCCCCTTAAGTCGATATTGGTTGAACCAGATGGATCCCCTCTTGCCAAGCTCCCTCCCATGGCTCCTCTTCTCTCCCAACCCTTGCTGCTGTTCCTCACCATCTCTCCAGCCCCATTTTTATTTTAGGATCAACATATCCTATCTCAGAAACTACTGCTTCTTTAATAACCTACTATCTGCCCTAGACCCAGCACTGGGTCCTTTGTTTGCTTGGCTGTTTTTAAGTTTTACTTATTTATTTTATGTGTATGGGAGTTTCGTCTTCAGGTATGTCTTTTTTTCCTCAGTTTTCCTTAATTTTAAAATGAACATTTAATAACCCTGAAAGGCATCTCTCTCCTCAATGATAACCTTTGAAATGCCAGACACAAACCAACAAAATGGGTTGACCATGGATCTTACAGTCTTTCAGTCCTGGGTTTGAATCCTGAAAGTTACTTAATGCCACTGGGTCTCATTTTCTCAAATTTAATATTAATTATTATAATACTTGCACCTCATCATTGTGCACTGTGTGTAAGATAATGTTTATGAATCATCTAGTGATTGAGAGGGAAAAAAGGACTTAAGGAAGGAAGGAAGAAACAAAAGGAGAAGAGAGGGAAGAAGCCTAGGAAGGAGGGAGGGAGGGACGGAAGAAGGGAGGGAGGAAGGGGAAGGAAGCAAGCAGGCAACCAACCAAGATGAATTAATTACTAAAATCAGATACCGAGCACACAGCACATGAGATAATTATGAAGACTACTAAGCACAATGGAAATAAACTGGTTTTTGTGCCAATCATGTGTTCATTCACGCATTCATCAAATGTTTACTGAGTATTATTCTCCATGACATCAGAAAATCCATTTACAAGGGACACTTTGTTCCTGGCCAGAGAGTTTGCAATACTAATGTTGTTACAGGTCACGTTAGCAGCCGTGGGGATGTGAGAAGTTACAAGGGAAGGTTTAACCACTGCATTTTCAAGGATTGGGCATTCAAGGATAATGAGATAAATTGACAAAGATTACTCTTTTGAAATCAAGCATCTACTTCTGGGTTTTTGGGGCTTTTTTGTTCAAATTTCATGACTATTAGTGGGTGAGCTCAGGAGAATTACTTGAAGATAAATGAAACGCACATGTCCTCTCCTTTTCTGGCTGCAGATGACATGGCCAAGAGCAGTGACTGTCATAAGCAGTCACTTCCACAGTAACTTGAGTAGCGTCCCAGGTGGATGGCCATTTCTACAGCATCTCCCTCTCTCAAGGCTGATGGAGAAGCCCCTGAGCCCAGTGGAGAGCATCCCAGGAGCTACACATCTGCTTTTCTTCTACTGTTGGGACAGAGTTGAGTGTTCTGTGTGGCACCATGAAATCCACTGCCCTCCTGCTGATCTGGAACAGTGAAGAATCACATATTTAAACGTCACGCTGCCAGGGGACATCCATAGAAAAGGTCTTACTAGGGCTTAATACAATCCATAATCTTCCCTGATCCTCCCCTTTGGAGTGGACGGAAGGGGCACTGGTAGCATGCATTTGGAAGTAAATTCACAAATAAATCACAGTCCCGCTTCTCAAGAACATTAGTAGGAACTGGGCATGGTGGCATACACCTATAACTCCAATACTTGGGAGACTGAGGCAGGAGAATTTCTAGGGAAGGGCCAGCCTGTGCTACAAAGCAAAGTTCCAGGCCATTGAGCTGCATAGTGAGAACCTGTCTCAAAATACACTGAAGACTTAAACAAAAGGGAATAGTAGTAGGAAAGACAGACCATTGGATAATACCCCTTCCCCTCGTCCCCCACACTTTTTCTCTCATGGATATGTTTAAGATGCACATTTCAGGTCTGAAATAGATATATATATATGTATATATGTATATATATTACACACATATTTATATATGTGTGTGTGCATGTGTGCATGCATGTGTGTGTATGTAATAATAATTACATACAACAGCATATGAGAATAATGTGAATGCAGTCTTTCTCCAAAAAATATCTTCTTGTGCTAACTTATCCATGTGATGACGTGAATTGATACAGTGTCAACACATCATTGGAGATGAATTGTGGTGTGGCCTTAGGCTACCTACCGCACAATTTTTCCTTGAACACAAGTGCTGTAATACCGCCGTATTGTTAATCTGGCGGCAGAGATGGCAAGCATTGACGAACAGGCAGATAGCAGATGCGGTGTGGATACACCAGACAAAGAGAGGGCTCTACTCCAAGGCAAGTTAGAGGGAGAAGGTGCAAGATTTGATTTTCTCATGTTGCTTAGAACGATTGCCATCTAAAACATCTGCAATAATATCTCTGGAATTTTCCTTTCTGTGTTTTTGGACTATAGTGGACCTTCACAACCGAAACTATAGAAATATAAAACTCAGACTAAGGGAGACTCTTGGATGCAATTAGGCACAATGTAGTGTTAAGAATAGTAGAATAAAATAGTAAGTATAGGTGCCAAGATGCTGAAAGGAAAGAGCCGGATTCTATCTGGGGAAGTCGTGGGAGTGGGAAAAGAAAACTTTCAAAAGAGAGGAATACCTACTGTAGGCAGCACATGAAATGCATGTTAGATCTTCAGTCCCTCCATTCCTGGACTGGGGTGAGAGGGCAGGTGAGTAGTGACATGCGGATGTTTAGTTAATCTTTAGAGCAACGTTTGCCACAGAGAAAGATGTGTGGCCTCTTGTGTGTCCCACGGTACAAACTGTTCCCACGCTGCCTGCGCCTCTGATGAAGATGCTGGATTCAGAGTTGACCATGGGATAAAGGCCAGTCTGATCTTACAGACTTTTCAAAAGCCCCATTGGGCTGTAAGTCCGGGTTGACGGGTGCCACCTGCCACTGTTTTAACTTCTTCCTTTAAAAAGTTATTATCTCCCCCTAAAACCCAAATAGCTGGAACATCCCTTAATAAACATATGTTTCTTTGTACAAAGTTATTGATATCTCACATAACATTTGACTGGAAGGATTGGGGAGAGCCACAGGCAGGGACAGAGAATCAGCACAATTCCCGAACACTGCCCTTCTCATCGAACGGAGCCGAGATGTCCACAGAGGAGCACATTTCTGGAGCAAAGCCAATCCATCAATCATTTCCTGGAGACTTTATCCTGCTGGTGAGTGGAAAGGCGAGATTAAGCCCATGCGTGTCATTTTTAGCATAGACACAAGTACGTTTTGTTTTTAAGCTCACTTAGAGAGAATTTAGAAGGCATCACTCAAAACTATGTGGGGAGCAGCAGATTTATTTTTTAATGGTCCATAAATTGAATCTGGAAAGAAAGACTGGTGATAAATATGGATGTCTGAAATCCTCATTTCTAAAAACATCCTAAATTAAACTATAAGTCCTAATAAAAGCATGGGTGTCTGCAATTACTTGTGTTACTATTTAAATATACAACCTTCATCTATTTTTATCTAACCTCTGAAGCACAGGAAGATTTGTACTTCCTATTTAAAATTTGTACAAGGATTATTTTGTCTCAGAATTTTTTTAAAGCAATTTTGTTGGAAAAGAAAATGTGTCTGGTGTCTTTGATGCTAATGTTAAAACAGCATGCTAGCAAAGTGCCCTTGATAATGGATGAATCAATGTACCCAGACAGCATCACTTGGTTCTGTAATTGAAGACAATGTGGTTTATGGTCTTTTCTTTATTCTTAAAGTCTTTCTTCAAAGTCAGCCAAGGAGATGATGAGAAATCACTTCTTAAATCATAGGATCACTTTAAAAATGTCTTTTCCATATACAGCCTGTTCCTCATTCATCACACACTGTTCAGTTCCGCTGTTCTCAGCCTGAGATCGCCTTGGAGTCTTATTGGTACTCTGCCTGGAGAATAAACCATAAAGTCCTCCACCTTCATTCACAATCTGCTTCCTTCTGAATGAAATCTTGACCTTCTGCTTCCCATTACACATTCTCTAAACCAGTGGTTCTCAACATCCTCTAGAGCAGTGGTTCTCAACCTTCCTAACGCTATGACCCTTTAATACAGTTCTTCATGTTGTGGTGATCCCCAACCATCACATTATTCTCATTGCTACTTCGTAACTGTAATTTTGCTGCTGTTATGTATCAGAATGTAAATATTTTTTGGAGCTAGAGGTTCGCCAAGGGGTCGTAACCCACAGGTTGAGAACGTAAACTCTTCTTCCATGAATTAATTTGCTTATTCCCCACCCTTCTGTTCTTCCCTTGGTCGTCAGTTTGGGGACTTGGATTTCACAGCGAACAAAGATCAAGTCAGTTCTAGCATGTTTATTGCCTGTCTGCTCAGGGCTACCCAGTTTACTGAGCCAGGCAGGTGGAAATCACCCAAGTCCAGCTTCTGCATTTTCTCATCTCACTTCTGCCTAATCCTTTGGTGAAATCACGGCTAATCTTTTCAGTGTAACTTGACAATGTTTCCACTGTGTCTGTCTGTCTGTCTGTCTGTCTCCACATCCTTCTGCTGCCGGCGTCACCTTTGGCCTGGAGTGCTGCAATGTGTCCATAGTGGGCATGTTTTCACTCGTTGCTTCCAGTTCATTTCCCCCATTCAGCTTTAGTGAGCATGTAAACACGGGTCAGGCCATGCCACGGCAGTGATAACTAACTTTTCAGTGTCTTTCTGTCAGTTTGGGGGATAGATCCACACAGTCCTACAAAGTCCCATGGCACCAGGCTCCCCCTGCTCTTCATCCTCTTCCTAACTCATCCATCATAGTTACATGTCTCTTTCTTCAACGCTACACGATACCACAGGCAAGTCTCCATAGACCATTCTTCCCCTCAGGGTTTAAACATGGCTTTTTTTTTTTTTTTTAATCCTTGGGTATTAAAATGCCCTTCCCCAGACAAGACCTCCTTGGAATGATCCCTTCTGGTTGCTTTTTCCTTGTTTGTTTTTATTCTTTATTATCTTTTAAAAGTGACTTATTTTGTGTGTATGAGTGTTTTGCTTGTGTGTATGTGTGTATGTATGTATGTATGTGTGCCATGTATGTGACTGGTGTTTACGTTCAGAAGAGGGCCTCAGATCAGCTGGAGTTAGAAATGTTTATGAGCCGCCTTGTGGGTGCTGGAAATTGAACCCAGGTCCTCCACAAGAGCAGCCAGTGCCTGTGACTACCCAGCGTTCACTCCAGTCCTGCTTTTCATCTTCCTCGTGGCACGAATCCTATTTGGAATGATTGAATTAGTCCCCACGCCTGTGGCTGGTGTCCAGGACTAGGATGCAGGTTCCGTGAGGGCAGGGATTCTGTTTGCTTCATCTCTGCAGTGCAGCCAATGCTTAGAAGAGAGCTGGTTACAGAGCAGGTATTGACAATGTTAATTGATACAGCAGATGCCGATGTATTCTGAAGACACAGTTACTCATACAACCGAAGGGCAGAAAATTGAAAAAACTGAGACCTCCATGAGTCTACAGCCAGGTCCCGCTGCTTGAAAAATTCTTGCTAAATGAAGAGAGCATAATATTTAAATCTCTTCCTATAGATTCATCAGAGTCTTTAAGTGGATGTTCAAATACAGCGTTATCCGCCTATCTCTGAAACTCTCAGAATATTTGAGTTTTGTTCTAGCTTCGTGTTTCTGCATGACAAGCCACCCTGTGGACGATGGCCGGGGCGACTGTCAAAGGTGGGGACACCAGAAACGCTGTGCTGTGGGACTAGCCATGGAAGGCCGAGGCCAAGGTACAAACTTCAACAGTAGCAGATGCTTCCAGGATTCAAGTTCCCCGGCTCTGAGGAACTAGAGACGGTGGGAAGCACAGAAGTCTGGAGAGCTGAAATACTGAAGGTGTGCTGTACCAGGCATGCTGCATTTGCTGGAGAGTAAAGTGGCCTGGGGTTATTAACATGCAACCCAGGGAATGTCAATATTTGGAGAAAGAGTAACTTCTTATAGAAAGGAAGACAGTTTCTATCCACGACGAAGAAGACAGTGGCATTCTTCAATGTGAAGGTGTTTCTTCATCCTGTCCTGTACGTGGGAACACGAATCTTAACACTCTATGGATTAGCCAATCTATGACAAGACCCTTAAGCCTCCTATCAAGTTTCCTATACAGAACTGGGAGGCGTTTTTTGTATGTTACAGACGGGTGTGTCTTCAAGGTCCTTATAAACCTGCAGACCTTGAACTCAGAAAGTTCTGAGCATCAAACTAGGTACATCGAGACTCACACTTGCATTTCCTAAGAATTTGACAACTCCCTCAAGTGTTGGGCAGTAGAATTTTCACCCCAGGTCAGCACCCAAGAAGTATGTTTAGAGGACCGTCAGCATCTTCCCGAATGTTGGCGCTGCGTTACACCATGCAGTAGGAGGAAGAGCTGAATGCTCCGGGCTGGAAACGGGAGAAGAATAATTTTAGGCACTCCTGTTATTCTGTTTAAACACACTGAAAAGTCTTTTTGGCAGGAGGACTATGTTTAACCAGAGTTACTGAATATAGAATAATCATGGGTGGGGAGTACGTTTTCCTTGAATATATTTTCATGAGATAAATGTGGATCCCAGCCACGGAGGAGACTTGTGTAGACACAAGGAGCCTGCCTGGGGAGGCTAAAACTGTACCAAGTGAGACCCCCTTCCATTCCATCTGCTAATTTTTCCCTTCCTTGCCTCCTGCATGTCTCTCGGGTCCCATCTAACATCACCTCCAAGGGAACCACTGATATCCGGGACCCCGTCCATCGCTCCATTCTGAACAGAGACTCATCATGTGCCAGGGCTTCATGTCTTCGTTATTTGGCCAGTGAGGGACGAGAGAGTGCCAGAGTCTCATTTTAGAACTGTTCTGTTGTCTTTACATTGGAGGGGTTTGTGCTTGTATCAGTTTAGTGGGCCCTTTTCCCTGCCGATCTAGGGAAAGACAGCAGGACAGGAAACTCACCCTGGCAGCATCTCACGTTTGGAGCTAATTTCTCTGCTGCTGGGCCATCTGCCAGAGAAGAAAGTGGGAGAGGCCTTTCAACATCCACATCAGGGGATCGGTTGGGAACTGGATTGATCTTGTTCCTCAGAGACGCTGTGTTCATGTCTTCTGGTTACAGTAACAGGTGACCACCGATGAGGTGGCGTCAGCAGCAGATACTTCTTCTTTCACACTCCGGAAGCCGGCTGTCCCAGTCAGGTGACAGTGGCTGATTCCTTCTTAGAATCCCAGAAAGACCTTCTAAGTGTCTCACCTGCTTCTGGAGATTCCTTAATTCCTGGTAGTCTCTGATTCATGGACCACACCCCCGACCTTTACCTCCATCGCCACATGGAATTCCCCAGTGTCTTTTCCTCGTCCGTTCCTCTCTGTGTCTCTCTGGGCCAGTTCTGAGGATCCCAGTCACTAAGTTAGACCCCCCTCCTCTCTACCATGGCTTCATCTTAGACAGCTGTGACTTTATAGGCCCTTTTCAAGTAAGGTTCTGAATATACTCTGATTTTGAGGGGAATTTTTTTGCATGTCTTTTCCATTCACTTCATTCTCCCAACCACTGGGCACTTCAACTCTGTAAACTCTGTACAGTTACTGGGGGATGGTCTTGAAGTGTCTTTCTCCCTTTCTCAGCCTGAAAACACAGAGAGAAGCAAATGTACACCTGATTTGGACAAAACATGGCATTATGCTTTGCTGTGTACCCCCATACACACACACCCCATTAATGGTTATCCTTCCTAATTTTTATTGTCAAATCAACATGATGTCAGACCCATCTCCACACGGGTGGTCCCAAGCTGTGCACAAAACCTAGCTGAACATGAGCCTGTGGAGCAGGCCAGGAAGTGGTGTTCTTCCACAGTGTCTGCTACAGTTCTTTTTTGAGTTCCTGCCCTGACTTCCCTCAATGACTGCAGTGTAAACCAAATAAATCCTTTCCTTCTCAAGTGGATTTTGTTCGGTGTTTTACCACAGAGACAAAAATAAAATAGCTAGAATAGTGGTGTATGTGACTGTGTGCACATGTGTATGCACACACATGAAGGCCAGAGGTCACATCAGGTATCTTTCTCTATTCTGTTCCATTTTACTTTCTGAGACAAGGCCTCTCACTGAATTTGAGACCCGCCAATTCAGCTAGAACGGCTGGCCACTGAGCCCAGGGATCTGCCTGTCTCTGCATCCCACCCCCTCCCCTGGAGTAACAGATGTCCACCATTTTCACATGGTTTCTGGGGATCCAAACTCAGGCTGTCATGCTTGCACAGAAAGCCCCGAACCCATGTAGCCGTCTCTCAAGTCCTGTAGAGTCTTTTCAGATGATTTGGGCACTGCGGTCATCATGAACCCTACTTTGTAGAGGAAGACACTGAGGCTGAAGGGCCGATGCATTTTCTCCAAGTAAGGGGAGGCATTTGAACGCACAGAGTCAGGATCTGAAGCTGTTATGCTCTTCTGCTTACCAAAGGGTGGGTGCAGATGCCCCAACCCACAGGCTGTCTGCTTCTATTACCATTTGGTCCATGGTTCGGAGCTATTTCAGCTTTTATTTTAGCCCACCCTATTTTGAAGACACAACTAGCCCTGACATGAATCTACTTCCTTTATCTAAGTCAAATCTGCCAGATGTTCATGGACCTCACCCTCAAGCCTCCCAGACCCCCAAAACTACTCCCAGATCCCAGGGCCGGGATCACCTCCCACTGGCATGTGAACAGCAGGAAGCAACAACCCAAGTCTGCTCTCTTTCCTCTACTGTCTGTCTTCCTGGGCAGCATTAGACAGTGTTGACTGATGTCCATCTTCATCTAATTTTATCTTCTCTTGGGTCACTGGAATAATATAATCTTGCCCAATGGAGCAGTGATTGTGTGTTCTGTGTAAGCAATAAGTATTTCGGAACTATGGGTTGAGTCTAAGTGCCTGGTGTGATCCTCAAATGTCCCCAAACACTTTGCACAATTGTTTACAACTAAATACAGTTCAAATTGCACTTGGGACAAGGAACTTATTTTTAACTTCTTTTGTGTTGTCGGGGAAATGATCACCATGAATGCCCCTGATTCATTTACCCTTAACTCCTAAAAATATTGCCCTCAGGAAGGATGGTGGTTTGTTTGCCGTGTCAACAATATTTTATTTTGGTTTCCTTTTAGAGAAAATTCCACATATAGCCAATTTTAACACCAACTAGAGTGCCCCTGATATGTTTTCAAATTTCAGAACTCTGTTTCTCTCCCAATAATCTCTCCCAATAATTATGTCTCAGGACATAAATGGCATTCTGTTGAGAGATGCTAATGGAGGTGAAGTTCCGTGAGGAGATGTTGCAGAAATTAGGAAAATAAAGTGAAATTTAGAGCAACTCATAATTTCCACTAAAACATTCATTTTTTTTTTTTGAGGACTGACATTTAAATCATATCTGGGTCGTGGATAATTTCACTGATATCTCATTCACTCCATTTTATAATTTTATAATATAAAAATATAGATTTTTTCAAATGTTTCCAACTAGTGGCATCAATGAGCTTTTTCTTACTTTGTTTGATCAGGACTCTGGGGCTAGAATGATCCTCTTTGGTAAATAGAAAAACCACCCCAGAAAGGACACACAGCTTCCTCTTCACTACACAATAAAGATATGAATCACATCTAGAACACAGATGCCCTTAGTCCTTGGGAAAAGAAGTCCTCTGACACCGACCCGATGGCTGGCAAGTTGGGCAAAAGGGAGAGAGAAACACTTTGGCCTGTAAGATTCATCAAGATGAAGCTCTCAGTACAAATATTTATTAATGAACTGAACTTCTTACCACAATAAACTCTAAAGCCTTCATTGACATCTTTATAACAGGTATTTTTCTTCCTTGGCTTTATTTCTCAGGTAGGGACACTCTGTAGCCCAGGCTGGCCTGAATCTCTAGGCTATCCTGACTCAACCTCCCAAGTCATGGGGTTACAGGCATGAACCATCAGGGCTGTCTTAGCCGCTGTGAAATTCACAGGATGGCAAGAACTCAGGATAAGTACTTGCTTGTGACCAGTTGACAACTGTCAGGATCTACAGGGTGACTTTCTGTCCTCCCTCGATACCCAAATCCTGTGGTCATTTTTCTTAGTCCTTTGTACTAAGTAGAGAAGCTAGAACATTCTGTGTGAGCAGACTCCACCTGGATACATGGATATAGTCACTGTAGGGTCATCCAAGTGTAATGTCCCTTGGTATTTATCAGGCTGTCATCTCTGGAAGCCGGGGAGTGTGTCAGAGATGGCCCTTCCTGTGTCCGTCTTTGTATCTCCTCTGCTGTCTGTGGCTGGCCGAGAGACTCCTGAGTAGGCTTGAGGCCTGAAGTTTTTCCTGCCGCTCTCTCCCTGAGGTGTTTCTCAGGAGCGCTGTAGACCCGTTGGTAGAGGGAGGGGGCAGCTGGATGGTTCTGGATCAGCTCTGTGTTTTAATGAGGCCATGCTGGGTATTTCCCTTTCAAGCTCACTTAGGCCCCTGGTAAAACCCCATGAGTCAGACTCGGCTGCGCTAGTCCTCTTGGGGTTAGACCTTGGCAAGGAGAGCCCAGAACTTCAGGCTTATTTCAGAATGGTGATATCCCTACCCCAGTGGGGAGGCAACCGAGGCTTTTCCTTCTTTTGCACGGTAGGAACCTGACAAGAGGTAAAGCTCCAGAAAGTTCCTTAGATTGGACCCTCTAACGTGTCTGATTCTCAGACTTGGGCAAACAGAACCAACAACGCTTTGTCGGTGGCCGTTCGGTTACTGGTTTCTGTTCCCACCCACACTTCTGCTTTGGGTGAACTGAAGTTCTCGGCGTTCACGGGCCGGCCTCTCTCAATGTGGGCAACAGTCTGTGACCTAAAGTCTCTGAGGGACCTAAGAAGAGCTGCTGATTTTCTGGCTTGTTCACGTTTGCTTATTCTTGTTTCGTTATGTTGTAGCATGTGGATGGAAGTCACAAGAAGTTCAGAGCTCTTTACATGTCAGGGTAAATCCAGAGCGGATCTCAGTTTTTGTGCACAGTGTTTATATATGGAGAACGGGGTCTCACTGTGTAGTCTCCCTGGTGGCCTCAGACTCACTGTCACCTTGCCTCAGCCTCCCATGTTGGATTACAGGTGTACGCCACCACACCCAGGCACAGTGTTCTTCCCTCTGGATTCCTCTGAACCTGGAATCTTCCCAGATGGTAACTGTGAATCAGAAATCTGGAACAAACAACCAGATGAGTCACCAGGCTCCATTCTAGACTTTGGGACCACTTCCGTCTGAGTGTTCTGATTTTAAACCAAAGTTTGTACCACCTTTTTAGAGACCCTGCCGAGCACAAGCGATGCTGGCACAGACTACTCTTTTCAGGCTCACCACGACATACACGGGCCAGGTGCTTGAGCCCAGCTCCTGGCAGAGATCACTCTGTTTTGTGGATATTTGAGTGCCAAATGCATTGGCTTCGCATTCTTGAGTGTGGACGCAGATCTGTGGCTATGATGAGAGGAGCATCACACCCAGGCTACAGGAAGAGGGTGCTGGGTTTTGGGTAAAACAGTCAACCGGAAGCATCGCTCAGGCCCCGACTCCACTAATAGACAACACGCTTCTGCAGCAGTGATGGGGGTGGGGCCTGTTCCTCTCCCTCGGTCTTAGTTATGGGTCTAAAAGACTCTAGAAGGGCTGGGCCAGCTCTTCTCAAACACTCAACGGAGGATCTTGCAGAAATGTAGATTCTGTTCAAGGGGTTCTTGCCCTGGGCCCCAACCTCTGCATTTCTAACAACCCCCCTGAGGGCGAGGGTGGCAGTACAGGGCTTAGGCCATGCTGCGAGGTACGAGTGGCTGGGTCAACTCCCTCCATGTTCACTTAGAGGGCACAGCAGTAGCTGCTCGCTTTGCTTCCTGAACACGTCACGTGTCTTCTTAGTTTAACACGGTCCCTCCTGAAGAGTCAATGGACTCTGTGTTTCTGCGGCCTCGGCTTTCTTCCAAGCCTCTCTCAAGCCCGTCTTTCCCTGGGGCTCCTCCACCATGTGAGGCCTCTGGGATTCGTGGCTCTTGTGGGCTTCTGTATCTTTTTTTTTTTTTTTTTTTTTTTTTTTTTTGGTGCCCACCAAAGCATCCTCTAGATCTGTCCCCTAAGCAGAGGTGTTGAGAACCACATCTCATTACTCCTTGCTTCCCTAGGCTCAGATGGACCTGGATCGCTAGGAGACCGTGCACTAGAGTGAATACCACCTGGACAAGAGTTTAAACCTCAGCCCCGTCACTCAGCAGCTGTTGAAGCCGAGACAAAGGGCTGCTCTCTGAGTGGAAGTGGTAGTGACGGGGGCGTGGGATGTTTATACCCCACAGGACTGTGGAGAGAAATGAAGAAGATAAAGTTAGCCAAGGGTTACATCAAGTGTCCGACGTAAAGTCAACACTCCATAAATTTAAACCCTCTCCCCTCTAATCCGTTTCCCCTCTGCCCTTATTAGGACTTACTGGTGTGTTCTCTTCCTGACACCCTTCCTTGAAAAATACCATGTCAGATGCAGCATTCTTGGGAGGTTTTATTCTATCCCCCATCATCCATTGCAGGCTGGAAACATCTCAAGCCAAAGTGTATCTTATACACGTGCCCTGCCAAATAGCATAGCTGAATAATAGCACCTACTGCAAAACATCGAGCTTTACCTTTCGTGATCACACATCTGGCCAGCAGCTGCAGCTCTGTGCTGCCTCTGTGAGATGCTCGGTACCGCATATTGCTGGACTGTGAACAGATCAAAATACAGTGTGCAGCTTCCTCTCAGATCATGCTTTTACATCATTGTTCAACTAAGAGAGAAACCTGAACTGATCCACAATATATCTGAGACCGTCTGTACACAAGAAGGATTTGGGAGAAGTTGGAAGAGGGGAATTTCTCGTGTTGTCTTTTTGTATCAGATTTTGTGCACCAACCATTTAAATTTAATAGAAATGCGCAGCTAGAATTGTCGTTGGAGGCTGGCTGTTCAGCTCAGTGAGAGAAGGCATCATTAGCTCTCAGGAGGCACCAGGTTCAATGCTCAGCGTCCCCCACTTCAGACTCTCTTAAAACAATACACCTTTGTCAGGACAAATTCAACTGCTGAACTCGCTGGTATTTTTTTGATGACGCGTGTACATTGTTCTCAGGAAAACCCAGCGAGCTTTCTTTTCTTTAGATAAGATTTCTAATCCAGACCACTTTGCCAGCTGGCCGTGGTGGCACACTCCTGTCATCCCTGCACTCTGGAGAAGGCCGAACAGTGAGTTGTTTGGGAGTAATCTGCTTTGTGGCAGCAGAAGCTCTCACTGCGGACAGAGGGAGGAGCTGATGCCACCCGAGATGTGAGGCGGGAGCGAGGAGGTCTGGAGGAGTCCGAAAAGCCTTTCCTGCATGTTATCTCTCCGAAGGCCTCCAGTGAGTTTCTACAAAAGGAAAACATCGTGCTGTGCTTTGGAACAAGCAAGGAAGGGCCGGGATTACGGGGGATTTCACACATTGTCAAGCCTCATGAAAACACCACATGTGCATGACGCTGAAAGACTCCAGGAGACTCTTGGATGAAGGGAAACAAGTGTGGCTAGAAGGAGCTGCTAGGGTGGACGGGGCCCAGTTAAACAGCGGCAGCATCTCATCTCCCCGTCTCTGAAGAGCAGCAGCTGTGGCTGACAGACAGACACCTTTCCCCCACATGCTCAAGTGAGAAGTGGAAAGAGCTCCACGCAGGACTATTTTGGGCTCCCGGTGACCTGTGTTGCTATGACATCTGAGATTAGTGGTTAGGCTAGAGCCGGATGTCGCCCAAGCAGCTGATCGAGAAGCCTCTGAAAGTTCTTTTCACTTCTCGGAAATCATCTGTGCATCACAGCTGAGGGGAAAGTGGTTGGGCTGCTCTGTTTGGGGATTTCCCCACCCCCAGCCCAAGTGAACTAAAGGGACTAATGGCCTTGAGTCGCCATGTTTAAGTTCTGCATGATTTCTCTCAGAGTTCCTACAAGTGCCACTGACATACATGCCGCCCAGTTTATATTGATTTTATATTATATTATATAAAAAATATTATATATAATATATATCTGTTAGCTGCTTATTAGTCACTGGAGTAACACATACTTGTTGAAGCACAAAATGTCAAAATGAAATGAATTAGTGAAAACTGCACCCCTAAACAGAGCGGGATGCTGGTCACCCGAGACACTGGCAGCCAAACTCAGTCTATGGAGTACTAAGTCACAGGACGACATCTAAGAGTAAACAGCAACTCCTATTCTACAGTCAGGAGTGCCCAGCGACCACCTCTGCCACTCTGTGATCCGGGGAAAAGTTACTTGGGTTTTCTGTGGTCAATAATATAGTACTTACGCACCCCTTTTGTCCTAGGCAGAGTCAGCTGGATCTCTGAGTTCAAGGCCAGCCTGATCTACAGAGTGAGTTCTGGGACAACCAGGCTACACAGAGAAACCCTGTCACACAAAAAAACAAAAACAAAAACAAAAACAAAACAGAAAACAAAATGATAACAACAACAACAACAACAATAATAATATAGTACTTACTCCAGCATAGATTTCTTACTGATGAGTATCAGCTGTCCATCTTGCTGTCCCGATCATTGCTGTTACTACAGAAAAAACCAGTACCTAAGAATCCAGGAAATTATTAGCCAAGATTAAATTGATGAAAGAACGTCAGGGAGCTTGGTGGCTGGACCAGAGTCAGGATTTCCCAGTTATCAGGAAGGTGGTGGGAGGAGTCACCAGGACAGAAGAGCCGAGAAAGGACATCCTTGTTGATTTGAGAAGAGAGGAGTCCCATTGCCGAGGCTGGAGCACCGAGGCTTTTGGGGTTATTGGTCAGATTTGTTGCTAAGCAACAAGCTTACTAACTAGGTCATGTCAAGGCGTTAGCGGGCTGGGCTTCCTTACCGGATTTTCTGGGGAAGAAGCTGCTTCCAAGTTCATGCAACCCATCCAGATTCAGACCCTGGGAGCTGTGTCACCCATGCTCCTGCTGACTTTCAGGCTGTAAGTTAAGGGCTGGCCACAGCTCAAGTCTACTGACACCCCCCCCCCCCCCGCCAATGTCTTATATAGGGTTCACCCCAACATCAAGTGTGTTGGGTCCCTTTGAGGACTTTTCTTGGTTGTAAATTTGATTATATCTGGAATGAACTACAATCCGGACATGGAGGGCACACTTGTGATCTGGATCCTGGGGTAGGAAGACACGTTCTTTTGATTCAGATCCTGAGGCTGGAAGACACACGCCTTTAATCCAGACCTTGAGGTGGGAAGACACACCTTTAATCTGGCCACACCTCCTGCTGGAAGCCTGTATAAGGACAGTGGAAGAAGGAAGGGTTGGTTCTTCTCCTGCTTGCCCTCATCATGTCAGCACATCTGTTCCTTCGCTGGCATTGGAGCAGACTTCTCTAGGATTCCAGCATACACAGAAGATCAGCTGAGACACCCAGCCTCATGCAACTGAGCAACTACTAAATTCATGGACTTTTCATTCACAGCTAACCATTGTTGGACTGCAGCCTGTCCAACAAATTCCATATATGTGTGTGTATATATGTACATACACATATTATTAATTTACATGTATAGAATTCATATGTAAATGTATATATGTTATATATATATAATCCTATAAGTTCTGTGACTCTAGAGAACCTGACTAGAGTCCCTTTCACAATATGCATCTCTCTGACTGTTCCAGAGCAAAAAGCTTCGTTGCTGGGCCTCTATCTATAAAGTCTCTCTCACGTGCTGTGTGTGTGTGTATGCACATATGTGGCACATGTGTGAGGCCCAAAGTCAACCTCGGGTGTCATTGCTCAGTTTATGTCTACCTTGTTTTTAAGAGACAGGGTCTCTTGCTGGCCTGGAGCCCATCAATAAGGCTGGGCTGGCTGGTCACTGAGTCTCAGGGATTTCCCTGTCTCTGCCTCTCCAGTCCCAGGGTTCTAAGTATTGTCCACCATGACACCCCAACCCTTAACAGAGGTTCTGGAATATCTCAGGTCCTTGCACTTTCACAACAACAACTGAGCTCTCTCCCCCAGTTCCTGGCCTTTGGCTTAAAGGATTCATATGATTCTATTTCATCCACCAACACATTCAAAACACTGTGTCTTAGAGCTTACAACCCCGATTAGTCCCGCAATGCCTCATTTGCTTGCACACATGTCCATAGGCTCCAGGGTTGGGTCCGGGGTCTTTGTGAGCCATTTGTTGCCCCTGCCACACCCACCCTGTGCTTGGCAGTCCTGACAAGTTGATCCCTGGGTACAGGTAGTGCTCCCAAGGGAAATCAAATGTCATTACTGAAAGAAGAGTGAGTTCAAGAGTGAGTGGGGGCTGCAAGATGTAGGCAATAGCTCTCTCCTGGATCCTTAGACTTTGCAACAAGAGCTGACACCCAGAGCCAGGCAGAGTTTTGACTGACATGTACTGGAGTAGTGAGGCTCGTGACCAGCAGATTTAAAAACGTGAACAGATGAGCCAGGCGGTGGTGGTGGTGGTGGTGGTGGTGGTGGTGGTGGTGGCACACGCCTTTAATCTCAGCACTCGGGAGGCAGAGGCAGGTGGATCTCTGTGAGTTCAAGGCCAGCCTGGTCTACAGAGCGAGATCTAGGACAGGCACCAAAACTACACAGGGAAACCAAACCAAAAACAACAACAACAAAAAAATGTGAACAGATGAAAGAAAAAGAAAAATGATGGATTCAATCTCCCCCAAGTCATTCCCACAGTAAGTGTGAAAACTTGAGTCTCCACCAAATGACTGACCATCCAGGCAGCCACTCGACCAAAGGTTCCATAAAAGCCTGTGCTCTGTATTTAACGAGTTCATAAGATAGTACCTTGGGGGTGTAGAAAGCAGCTGGGAAACTTGTGAGATATGATTCTCAGATACCATGTGCCCTTCAAAGCTCACGAAGGTGACGGTGTTGGAAGGAGGGGTCTCTGGAAGGGGAACATATCATGGGGCTCCTCTTCAGGGAAGGGTGAGAATTTGACTAACAGGACTTCCAGGAACAGACTCACTCTTCTCTTACTGCTGTGTGAAGCTGCTGCAGGTTCCTTCCCACTCACGGATGCAACCTCAAGGCGCCATGTTGGAGGTGAGAAGCAGACTCCACGAAAAAACTGAACCTGTCAGTCTTGATTTGAGACTCCTCAGGCTGGTTAAGAGAGTCACTGCTCTAACAGGGGACCCAAGTTTGGTTCCCAGCACCAACGTTGTAGCGATCATAAGCACCTGGAACTCCAGCCCCTAGGAGTTTGGCTCCCTCTTCTGGCCCCCTCAGGCACTGCATGCATGTGCACAAACCCCCACTCAGATACACACACACACACACACACACACACACACACACACACACTTTAAAAAACAAAACCAGATTTTAGACTTTACAACCTCTAGAACTATGGGAAATAAATTTCTATTCTTTATAAGTTATCCGGGCTCAGGTATTTTGTTATAATAGCACGAAACAACTAAGATCTCTATAATCCAGAAGGTCTGGGGGGTGGTCTGCCACAGCACACCTGTAGTGTGTAGTTGTTTTGGTTTGGTTTGGTTTGGATTTTGGTTTTTCGAGACAGGGTTTCTCTGTAGCTTTGGAGCCTGTCCTGGACTAGCTCTGTAGCCCAGGCTGGCCTCAAACTCACAGAGATCCGCCTGCCTCTGCCTTCTGAGTGCTGGGATTACAGGCATGCGCCACCACTGCCCGGCTTTTGTAGTATGTAGTTTTGATGAACGAGTTACAAGATTGACTGAACATGCCAGTGGGTCTAATTCAGAAACTCTGAGCACTGCCCCCTGGGGAAAATGGTGGCATCTGTCTGAAAACTGAGCTAGTTAGTAGGGATCCACTAGTTGGTGTTTTGCTTCAAAGTATTCTAGAACAGAAGTCAACACCCCACCTTTTTTTTGTTGTTGATATCTGTTTCTTCCTAAAGAAACTGGTGTCAGTCTAAAAAAAAGAAAAAAGAAAAAAAATCCTGGAACCAGAAAGGAAATAAGAGACATATCCAGGAATTTCTAGCTGAATGAGGTCATAGGAAGCTGTTGTTTTTCTGCATCTTTTTCTTTCTTGTTTTTCTCTCTCTCTCTTTTTTTTAAGCAGAAAAATTCCACCCAAGAAACAGACCAGTTGATCTTGCACCTGTGTTCTGTGTCTGTCGGTTATGTGGGTCAGAGTGGGGGGGGGCAGCCCCCGGCCCTGGAAAAAGACGCTTGACCTGTCTCTGGGACACACAGAACCTCCTTAGTGCCAGACATCCTCACCCTAGCACCAACTGGGAGCGGATTCCACACCATTCGGGCAGCATACCAGACAGACAAAATTACCCAGGGCCATCCAACCACACAGCTGGCCTTCTCCTTCACACATCCATCATCTCCCAGGCCCAGACCTGTGGAATGCCTTCCACTCTGTTCATGTAAGAGTTCTGCCTTCAGAGAAGCAGAGACAAGGCTTTGGGCTCAGCTGGCTTCAGTTCACGTCTTACCCATAGTTTTGTGGGCTGCGTTTAAGGAACAGTTGTACAACTTTCCTGCACCCCCCC
>CABHPQ010160112.1:32472-43153 GCA_902168405.1 Peromyscus aztecus
TGTGTGTGTGTGTGTGTGTGTGTGTGTGTGTGTGTGTGTGTGTGTGTGTAAAATCAAATTCAGGTTGTTAGGCTTGCCAGCAAGTACTCTTACAGGCTGAACCACCTCACTGTCTCTGAAATTTTTTAACTGTTTTTTTCCCCCTTATTTTAAGCATTTGCTTCAATTCTTGTGAGAATTTAGAGCTTTCTTCCAAATAATGAAAGGATCTTAAGAACGTAATTGCCGAGAAAACCCACATCCATGAATATTTAACTGTGTCCGATGAGCTTTACCTCACTGTCATGTATCATAGTATATGGACAGAATTCCACACAAAGTGGCCCTCCATCCATGAACTGTCAGAGAAAGGAGCATCCTCCAGTGCGGTCATGTGTGCAACAGGTCCCCAGCCATCAGCCCGGCTCTGTTTGTGACTTTGAGGAAAAAGCAGCTCACTGCGGGCTTTCTTGCAGGGACAGGGTGGTAGGAAGAGAAACACCAGGGAACATGAACTGGTGGGACTCTCGGGCAGGAAAGAGCAGTGCAGCAGAGGAACAGAATAAAAATCACCTACCTGGCCAGGTGGTGGTGGCGCACGCCTTTAATCCCAGCACTCGGGAGGCAGAGCCAGGCGGATCTCTGTGAGTTCGAGGCCAGCCTGGGCTACAGAGTGAGTTCCAGGAAAGGAGCCAAAACTACACAGAGAAACCCTGTCTTGAAAAAAAAAAAAGAAAGAAAGAAAGAAAGGAAGGAAGGAAGGAAGGAAGGAAGGAAGGAAGGAAGGAAGGAAGGAAGGAAGAAGGGAAAAAAATAAAACCACCCATCAGCAAATCAAAAACCACAAAAGACTGAGTATTTCTTCAAATACTAAAATCACACACAGTTAAAGAAAAAGGACTGAACAATCAGACTTTTTTACTCCGGGCAGCAGAACGTTCCCGTCCGGGCCAAACCACCTGAGGAGGCGAAGGGCAGAGGAAGCGGAAAAGCACCTGAAATCGGGAACAAAAACCAACTCACACTTATTTAAGAAAAGCAGACAGATGGGCCTGTTAACAGCATCCAAGTCGGTGCAAAAAGAAAACAAATCTGGAGCCCAAGAGGCATAAGCTCCAAATCAAAAGCATAGCAATTAGAAGAAGCGAACATGCCAGCCGTGGCCGCTGCCTTCTCCTGAGCTCGCGGCGCAAGTTCGAGCCCGAGGTGAAGAAGCAGAACGTTCATGCCAGTTCATGGCAGTTCATGCTAACCCGCCCCCTGCCACTGAAATGCATGCTCAGGCCCAGGGGGGCTGTTGTTCTCGCTATGGAAACATAAGGAGCCTCGGCCTCTCCCCTCTCCGACAACTGTTGTGTCCCGTGACTCTTGTGGACGCTGTGACTGGACAGATGAGGAAACAACTCAGAGGTCACGGCCCTGATCACATGTTCCCATGTGTCCTCAGTCAGGAGAGGGAGATGGGGACCCTCGGCTCACTGTGTCTCCCGCCTGCCGCCGTGGACAACTCTTCCCACCTCAGCTAACCGAACACGCACACATATATGCAGAAAGCACATACACACATCTGCACACGTGTTACATATACATATCACAGGCACATGCTCATTCATACATATGTACATAACCCACACTCACATATACATACATATGTATGTACACATACGCACCGACACACACACACATCCATACATATACATACATATATATGTATGTATACACACACTGACACAAATACTCACACACAATACATATATATACACACACATACACACACACCGACACAAACACACACACAATACATATATATACACACACATACACACACTCACACACACACACGTACACACACACATACACACACACATACACACACATACACACACACATACACACACACATATACACACACACACGTACACATACACACATACACACACACATACACACACACACATACACACACACACACACACACACACACACACACACACACTGCCAGTTCTCTGTTCACTAGGCACTACTCTGCCAGCACTCTGGAGAGGAGTCTGGAGGTCAGTCCTTCACACTGTCATCTCTGAACATCGTCCTTCCAATGACACGACCCGCCGTGAAGGACATCTGTGGACGCAGATGTGACCAGAGCCGTGAAAATCTCCGTTTGCCCTGGGTCATGGGATCCTGGTGAGCAGCTGAGGGCCGTCCAGGGCCGTCACGACTCATTCTCACTGATATCTCTTCAGAGGGAGAAATTAGCTTTCCCAAAGATCAGGACATCAAACCACACGGGACTTCTGTGTCTCCCTCACAGCCGGGAAGAGCAGCGACTGTCACCTACTGCTCCACAATCACTGGGTCACGCCGTGCAAGCTGCTCCCTCCCAGTCCACGCACACTCAGCTGTGAACAGCCCTGGGAACCACTCTCGTGCTCCCTGCCTCTCCTCCTCTGCACACTTGACATGATGAGCTGTCGTCAGGTCACGGTATCCGTGAAGGCCAGGGTGAGGCCATCTGTGTGACCTGCCCGAACCTCCCAGTGACCTCAGGACCTGACCCCCACCCCGTCCTTCCTCCCCAACACCCGTCATTCCCCTAACTTAACCCTCTTCTGTCTTTCGTGAGTGTGTGAGACATGTGAAAACGAAGCCACATAGACTGGGCGGCTTGACACTTCCACGCCTTTCTCTGCCCATGTCACGCGTTCCTTGATGTTTTGATGCTTTCATTCATGGAGCCTATACAATTCTTTGCCTCCCCTCACCGCGCCCCCCCCCCCCCCCCCCCCCCCCCCCCCCCCGCCCCCTGCTGTCTAGTCTGGGAGCTCCAGAGCTGAGATCAGGTCTGGTTTCTACTGAGAGCTCTCTCCTTGGCTTCCAAGTGGCCCCTTCCTGCTGGATCGTCATGTGATCTTTCCTCTGCACAGGAATGCTCCTGGAGATGCCACCTGCGTCCCAAACTTCTTCCTGTGGATTATAAGAACATTAGACTAGGTTAGAGCCGGACTGACGCCTTTGCTATGCACACTTGCAAAGAATGAGCATCCTGTTGTTGAACATGATTTATTTTTAATAAAACATCTTAAGACTCTTAAGACCTTATCTCCAAATACAACATGCTGAGCTTGTGGCTTCAACCCTGGAGGACACAGTTCAGTCCACAGCCTCGTCTACGCTCTGCTCCACACACCAGCTTCCTGTGTGCTCTCTGCTCCTGTCTCAGGGCCTTGGCTGTTCTTCCTCCTTGGGACACTGCAGTCCAACAGTGTCTACTGCAGTCCAGTAACCGTGGGCTCATTCCCATAACACAACGAGTGTGCCAATCCTTGACCAGAACACATTCGTAATCCCAAACTTTTGGTCTCTGCTTCTCTTCCAACATGTTTTCTTTTGTTCTGCAAGTCTTTAACCAAGCAGAGAACACCTTGTTCCCCTACCCCAGAGCCTGACTTGTCTTGACTTCTCACATGGCTCCCACAGGCAGTGCTGATTCATCCATTCCAGAGAAGTGCACCGAACGCCAGGTGACCAACCAGCCACTGTACCAATCCAGGGATGCACGGGAAAACATCAGGACCAGGAGCCTTCAGAATGCATGAGTATCACTGTGGTGCACACAAAGTCCGATCGACCCAGAGAAAGGACATTTTAATGAATAGATACCACGAAGGTTTCTAGAAGGCGTTGGTAGAAGAGCAAAGATCTAAAGGGTGAAAATAGCCACATATACAGCGAAGGAAACAATTTTTCTAGATTGTGTCAATATTATGTGTGAAAATGTCTAAGCATGAACTATATGACATGTAGGGAAAAATGGACAAGGAAGAATATGAATAATGGGGCTTGGGGGTATAAGGCTAGAACATCAAAAAAAATCACATATGTCAAGATACAATATTTTGATAAACCTAGCAACTGTGTCCAAACAATGGCCCAGGTTACATGCATCCCAGGTAGTGATGAGGACAGCCCAATACAAAACTGCAAACTTACCTAAAACAGGCGTTTTCCTTGATTTTTTTAACTCTACCTGTCCTGCTCTCACACATACACTGTTTAGATGGTCACAACTGTGGCACAACGTTGTGTCACAGTATCAAAAGACTGGACCCATCTGGAATCTAGAAAACAATGCAAAATTCTTAACAAGGGACTGAACTGACCAAATCTCTAGTTTAGGAAGTTAAGCCTGGCATTGTTGAAGAGGACCAGTTCTAAGACAGCTCTTGGCAGAGGTGACGAGTTAGGATGTCACAGTAATTCTCTTGGGGAGAAACATGGCCACACACTGAGAATGCAAGATATGGCTCAATGGGAGATGGGGTTGATATATTGTTCACCCCAATCAACTTATCTGGGGGTCAGAGAACAGAACAGCCACTGTATTAAACATAGAGGTTAGGCAGTGGTGGCACACGCCTTTAATCCCAGCATTCCAGAGGCAGAGATCCGTCTGGATCTCTGTGAGTTCAAAGCCACACTGGAAACAGCCAGGCATGGTGACACATGCCTTTAATCCCAGGAAGTGATGGCAGGAAGCAGAAAGGTATATAAGGTGTGAGGACCAGGAACTAGAGCCTTTCTAAGCTTTTAGGCTTTTGAGCAGCAGTTCAGCTGAGATCCATTTGAATGAGGACTCAGAGGCTTCCAGTTTGAGGAAACAGGATCAGCTGAGGAATTGGCAAGGTGAGGTTGGATGTGGGCTTGTTCTGTTTCTCTGATCTTTCAGCGTTCACCCCAATACCTGGCTCCAGGTTTGTTTTTATTAATAAGATCTTTTAAGATTCGTGCTATAGGGATACAAATGAAAACATACAGGGTTGGTGTCCGGTTCAGAGTGAGGAGGAGATGAGCAAGAACAATCTAAAGTAACTCCCAAGTTTCAGAATTTTTTCAGCAAAAGAGATGACATTGTCTTTAGTTATGAGAAGGAGAAATGAATTTGGTTGTGGACACACTGAAGATCTACAAGGTATATTTTTGAAAAAGACACCCACTAAGTGGTGTGTTGATAATCTCCGTAATCGCCAAGTGAGGATGCATATTTGAGGACCAGAAAAATCTCGGGTGGGTGACACCTGCTAATCACCTTTTTTTCCTCCTTGACAGAGTTTAAGCTGCACGCTGTAATCCTAACCAGTGCAAAGGATACTTTTATATGGGATTGTTCTCATGTGAGATCAAGTATTACGAAAAAGAAATAGCACACCAGTGATCCCCCCATTTCAACATTTCCTAAGGAGCAGATGTCCCGTGGATTCCCCAAACGAGGGTGGAGGACTGAGGGTGGAGGACTCAGTGTGGGTGGCATAAACATTGACCATGCTGCAGTAACAACATAACAATTTCAGGGTCCCATGTTGAAGAGAAACTACATACATGCTTAAGGCAAATGTTAAATGCCCTCCAGACACCCATGTGGCTTCATCAGACTTTACAATCCAGACGAAGAATCCATTTTCTTTATCATTTTACAGATGAGGAAGCTGGTTGTCAAAGAGATTAACTGATGTGTCCAAGGTCATTCTTGGCCTTTAGTATGCAAGACAAGGTCTCCTGGCTTCTTATCCTGCTTTTCCAAGACATCAAACATGGGATCCCAGAAAACCATGCTAAGGAAGGATGCTGGAATCTGTTCCCCACAATGATTTTCCAGCGACAGAAATGTGATCCTCGAAGTAACCAGCCCCCGCTTTTCCACTCACCAGTAAAATTACAGGTGGGAAATCTTGCACATGACACTCACACATTTCTCTATTGATCCTGTTTGATAGTGATTGACATTAAGGAGACATGTGTCAATCATCCAGTATTTCAAAACACAGCCCTTCAAAGTGGAGGAGCCCACGACACAGAAGGTCCCCAGTTATCGTCTTGGCTCTTAAGGGTTATTAAACCCCGACCTCTTTTTCCTGCCTGACTCATTAAGACAAACCGTGTTACGTGAATTGGGGTCATCAATATTTCATCAATTCTGTTAAGAATTCTCCAAGTCCCAATCTTCCTCAGTGGACCTTCTGAGATAACATACTGATCATGTCACCCGGGGAGAGCGGCCCTTGTGACACACATTATCATCTGCAAAACACCACATTCCAGAAGCTGCGACTGTCAAGTTCCGTAAGTCAGCTGACACTATGATAAATTACCATTTATAGACGTCTCTATCGGATGCGCACACTTCTGTATTACGTTTGGTTGATTCTCGCGATGTCTCAGGAATGCAATGGGAAGGGTTCACAAACCAGTCTTTTTTTTTTTTTTTTTTTCATCTAGTAAGCAGGACAGGCATCTTTTTAAGTGGGAGAGAGAACGTTGGGGTCTCCATAGAGACAGAAGTGTGTGTAGAGAGAAGCTGGAATGTTCTGAGCTCTCTCTAGAGAACACTCCAAATTGAAAAGAATGAAATCACCTCTCTCTATACTTTGGTAGCGTTGTTATGTAATTATTATGTGTATTATTATGTAGGATATGTGTTATTGTTAAGAGCCATGCTATACCATAGCTGCCTTTTCTTTAGGTATCTCAAGAATAGATAAACAACAACCCACAAATATAACATCAGGAACTCATCCATTGGAACTTCCTTTTACTAAGAGACACAAGGCTCTGGGGGTCAGCTCAGCAGTTGAAGTACGTGGCATACAAGCATGAGGCCTGGGATTTGGATTCTCAGAACCCACATAAACGCTGGGCACATATGCCGGCCCACCTGTAATTCCAGCCTCAGAAGGTGGAGAGAGGAGGTCCCCACAGCAAACTGGCTACCACAACTGGCCATACCAGCCACCTCTGGGTTTGGCTGAGACACCTTGTCTCAGTGAAATCAGGTAGAAGAGCAACCTCAGGCTTCCATACGCATGCACACTTACAAACATGTGCCCACACACATGCATGCACATCACAAACACATGTGATAAACTGGGAGGAAACCGGTAAAATTGCCCCATTCTCCCTCCCTCCCTCCCCTCCCTATGTGTGTATATGTGTGTTGTGTGGCTGTGTGCAGATGTGTGCAGGTGTGTCCAATCATGTGGGTACATGTGTCGAGGCCAGAGGTTGACATCAAGATTCCTTCCTCAATTGCTTCTTTATGTTTTGAGGCAGGGTCTCTCACTGAATCTGGCGACTGCTGCTTTGGCTACATTGGGTGGCCAATGAGCCTGCAGGATCTGCCTGTTTCTCCTTTCACCCCTGGAGCTGGGGGTGTAGCCGTGATGAGCTACACCTGGAGTTTATGTGTGTGCCAAGATCTGAATTCTCATTTCGCATAGCAAATTCTTTACCCACTGAGCTCTCTCTCCAGTTCTGTATGTTTTCGATCTAAAAAATACATAAAACCTTAACGTTTTCTTCTCCTTTGATGCAACCTAGGAGGCTCTGTGTTCACGCTGAAGCCTCAGCTCCTTCCGCTTCCCCCAACAGCACCACGTTCTTTCCTGTTCCCAGGACGTCTGCATCTCACTCTTTCCCCGGAACCTGTATAGCTACCTCCTCCTTCCCACCCCGCATTACACGATGGTCTCCCTGACTGGTTGTTTCCTTTCTTCCTGTGACTTCACCTGCCCACCCTCGTCTCTCTTCTCCATCTCCACCAGTCCAGATGCTACATCCGCAATGGGCGGCCTGTGTGACCCATGACTCACACATCACCAGTGCTCAGCACCAACTTCTCCAATGACAGGGATTTCTACTCACGTTTTCAGGTGCTATCTTGTTCTCGCATACCTTTACATTCTAAATGGAAACATCTCTGAAAATAAGGAAACCTTTACTACTGTGGTTTCAATGGGAAGTGTCCCCCACAGACCCATGGGTTGAATCCCTTGACCCCTAGCTGGTGGCACTGTGTAAGAAGGTTGTAGCCAGAAGTTTTTCTACAGTCCCATAGTCCACTTATAATCATTCAGAAGCTTATATTAATTAAAACTGCTCAGCCATTAGCTCAGGCTAACTACTGACTAGCTCTTACACTTAAACTCAGCCCATTTCTGTTAATCTATATGTCGCCATGTTTTCCATGGCTTTACCTGTGTGGCATTACATGCTGCTCCCTGGACAGTGGGCAAGTGTCTCCTGGCTCCTTTCTCTTCCCAGAATTCTCCTTGTGTGCTTATCCCACCTATACTTCCTGCCTGGCTACTGGCCAATCAGCGTTTTATTTATCAACCAATCCAAGCAATATAGATTCACAGCATACAGAACATCCCACAGCAGAAGGTTGTAAACATCCAGGAGGTAAGTCACTGGGGGTCGGCTTTGAGGGCTGATAGCTTCAATTCATGTTCACTCTGTGCTTCCTGGCTGTGGATGCAATGTGACCAATGGGCCCCCCATTCCTGCTGCCGTGACTTCCCCCATGAGATGGGGTGTCCCCCGCTTAACTCAAAGTCAGAACACACCTGCCGTTCTTTAGTTGCGTCTTGGTCACAGCAGTGAGACAAGTACCTAATGTTTCCTCACATAGCTCAGTGTGATCACAGACAGGGAAAGGATAACTGAACATCTTGAAGACCAGAACTCACTCTCCTCACGTTCGCTTCCTAAGGAGCCCCCGAGTCTATTAAGTGCTACCGTATCATTAGGAAGCTGATCACTGCCTGTTAATAACTTGGCAAATGCATTATCGAAAGGAAGCACGCAGCTACAGAGAGAGCTAAGGGCACACGAAAATGCACAGCCACGGGGAGTGAAAAGGACGGGCTTAGAAACAGTCAATGTGGCGTGAATTAAAATAACAATTATGAAATTTACAGAGTCTCAGAAATCACTTGTTTTCTTGGTGCAGTGAAACATAACACCTCGACGATGTGCCTGAGTCACAGCAAAGAAATTCCACTGTGTAAACTCTAAGTAATTAACTCGAAGAACATCCAGTTTCATACTGTTTCTTTAGTTTGGTTTTCCTTCATAATAAAAGATGTGTACATGTTTCTCTTGGGTCTAAATACCCCATTCCTGACCTTTGTAAATAATTGTTGTCATGTTAACTAATTTCCAAACCATCAGTAGCTTCAGGGGTTTTTAAATACATTTTTTAATTAAAATAGAATTAGATCATATAAAGTTTAAGGGACACATAAGCATTCAGTCCATTGTGTTACAGTGTGTTACAATAAAACTTTATTGACCAACACGGGTCATGGACTCGATGTGATCTACAGATTAAAGACTGTCATTATCTGTCTTAAAGGGTCACTCCACAGATGGACTTACAATGGGAAGTTAGCCACGGGTGATTCAATTAGTGGATACCTGTCAATCACCTACTAAAGGTCAAGGTTTCCAGACAGTGTCATAACTAATCACCACACCTAATCTGTATTTGGCAGGTGTGAAAATTGAGACTACATGCCTATTACGTTGTATAGCCAGACCATGAACTCATTCTCTTCTCTCGGGTTCAGTCTTCACTCACACAAGCCTGAGTCCAAAAATATAGGTTTGTATCTTGTGTTGTTCTTTTTGTTTACAACAGCACACTATAGAAAATAGATAATCATGTCCTGGTTAGTTTTTTGTCAACTTGACATAAACTAGAGTGATCTGGGAAGAGGAAACCTCAACTGAGAAGATGCCTCCTCCATCAGATTGGCCTGTTGGTAAGTCTATGGGGCGCTTTCTTGATTAATAATTGATGTGGGAGGAGCCAGCTCACTGAGTGGTGCCGCGCTTCAGCAAATGGTCCTATGTTGTAAAAGAAAGCATGTAATTAATGGGAAAAAAGACCATGACTTTGAAAGAGAACAAGGAGGAGGATACATTGGAGAGTTTGGAGGGAGGAAGGGGATGGGTTAAATATTGTAATCATGTTACAATTTCAAAAAGAAATCATTTCAATATAAGAAAAAAATCAAACCAAGTGGGTGATATAGAAGCATTCCTTCACGGCCTCTGCTTCAGTTACTCCTGCTTGACTTCCCTCTATGATGAGCATGGAAAACAAAAGGATTTAGTCTTAGTTGCTATTCCACTACTGTGAAGAGACACCGTGACCACGGCAACTCTTATAAAAGAAAGCATTTAACTGGGGGCTTGCTTACAGTTTCAGAGGGTTGGTCCATTATCATCATGGTGGGAAGCAGGCAGGCACGACTCTAGAGCAGTAGCTGAGAGTTTTACATCCTGATCCAAACAAGGACACACCTACTCCAACACACTTCCCAATTGGGGACCAAGCATTCAAACCTAGGTACTTATGGGGGCTATTTTCATTCAAACCACCACACCTTCCCCCCTCCCCAAAGCTGGCTTTGGTCAGTGTTTTATCACAGCAACAGTGAAGTAAACTAGGCCACTCTGCCTAGTTCGGGGTCTCCACCTACATCACAGAGAGGTCATAACTGTGAAGAAATCAACAATAGACTGGAGATACGACTCAGAGAGTAAAGCACTTGCCTCACACACGTGGGGGCCTGAGTTTGGTTATCTGGAACCCACAAAAAGCCAGACCTGGTCGTCTGTAATCCCAGTCCTCCAATGGTGAGATGGAAGGTGGAGACAGGCAAATCTTGAAGCTTGTGGGCCATCCAACCTGGCTTACACAGTAACACAAAAAACAAGAGACTGTCTCAAACAAGACAGAAGGTTGTCCTCTATCCCACAGGCATACTGTGGCATGTGTACAGCCACATGTAAACACCCACATACATACACATACACACACACACACACACACACACACACACACACACACACACGAAGC
>CABHPQ010160113.1:0-12709 GCA_902168405.1 Peromyscus aztecus
GAAAAACCATTTGACCCAAAGCAAAGACCACAGTTCTGCTAGATTTGGAAACATGGATATATCAATTCCACAGCACATAAAAACACTCTGAGTTCAGCAATGACTCTCCCTTCTCAATTATAATTAATATTGCACAAACTCATTGCCAGTTTTTCCTCAGTTCATTTTTTTCCTTTCTAATTTCTTTTAAAACTTACTTCTTTCCCACAAATTATAGGCAAACTGGCTGCACTGAGGCAATCTTCAGTACCAATAAATCAAGTGTTCCATAAAACTGTACAGTTTCTTGCTGATAGCACTTGAAGAAGAAAGTTATTAAATCATCACTCATTTAATATGAATTTTAGGATGCTCAATTACATCTTAGTACATACTTTTCTATGCTGGTTACAGTGCAGAAATTTAGATATTGTAAAGACCTAGGCTGGATGTTAATGCCTTTCAAGGTGTAATTGTCTGCTGTTGCTAATGATGAACTAGATGGGTAGGTAACTTTCAGGCATGCCTGTTTCCCTTAACTGCATGTTCCCAGCTTAGTGCCATGACATGAAAGAGGAAGTCTCTGCAACTCAGAGAAGACAGCTACAGTGGCCTCATTGCAAATCTCATGGAGTAGCATTCCTTTATTCATCTCTTCATTCCCATAACTCACATTATAGAGACGTGAGCCGGCAACAAGCTAATTAGGTCTAATGAGGTATGTCCATGTTTGCTCATTGGAGAGGGAAGAAGAGACACACTATGGAAGCGAAGAGAGATGACCATTTTTTTTTTCCAGGCAAATGGGCTGATCCCTTGCTTTCTTGGAGGTGTCACACTTGGAGTGGAGTTTCCTTTACCTGGGGTATCCTAGGCTCTGAGACTAGAACACTGATTCATTCCTTTCTAAGCTGCAGGACTTGGTCTGTAAGAGCATAGCAGTTGAATACATAAGATTTTAAAATTCAGTCAGGCTTGGTGATGCACAGCTTTCAACCCAAGCCCGCGGGAAGAAGAGGCAGGAGGATCTCTGTGAGTTTGAGGCCAGCCTGGTCTACCATAGCAAGTTCCAAGACAGCCCTGTCTAAAATGAGAGAGAGAGAGAGAGAGAGAGAGAGAGAGAGAGAGAGAGAGAGAGAGAGAGAAGAAGAAGAAGAAGAAGAAGAAGAAGAAGAAGAAGAAGAAGAAGAAGAAGAAGAAGAAGAGCGGGAGGGAGGAAGGAAGGAAGGGAGGAAGGAAGGAAGAAAGGAAGGAAGGAAGGAAAGAAGGAAGGGAAAAACCTTCAAAATTGTATTCACACCCCACAGTTGAAATACCTTAAAAGACAGAAGATCCTGGCTGGTTTTTTGTTTTTGTTTTTGTTTTTTTTTTTTAAATAAATTTCAGCTCTATCACCAACTTCAGGTGTGCATTTCTCTTTGGATAGAAATCAAACCTCTTGTAAGGAAACTTCTGGCCTTTCATCTTCCAGAACCCCCTTCAGTAAGCCTCTGCTTGCACTGAGCAAGGACTTGCTGAATGGCATGTGTTGTGTGGGAAGTTCAAGAAAGCTGACATTTTTCTCAGTATCATATCATGTGCTTGTCATAAATATCTCCATAATTATGATGTAAATTATCACATGGCTTAAACACTACACACTACAATCTATATAAACACCCATGACAGTGGGTCCAGCTTATTGGAAGACGGCAAGAAAAGTGTATGGACCTCAAGTAGTGATCTTACTTAGGGACTAGTGACTAAAATTATCTCATTAAAAACTGGTTTTGCCTTAATTATTTTCCTCTTCCTCTGGCTCTTTTCTATACTTTTATGATACAGACAGAGATATAAAATCATTAGCAAATGAGTATGAATTTATAAAAACAATAGAGAAATGTAGGGAGATCTGAAATCTAAAGAAGTGGTGTGGAAATATGAGAAGATTTAAATAAATAACTTTTCTTTTTTTGCCTTGGATCGTGGGGTCACAGCCTGTCTTTAGGCATAGATGTCACCACTTCTCGTTTCCAGGTAGCGTTCCCTACTTTATCATCTGCACGGAGAACTCTTGTGTGCCGCAGGATGTTTAGCCGTGTCACTGCCCTGTACCTGTAGGAGCCAGTCACACTTCAGCTCTCCTTATGGCTTTCCCAGACGTTACCAACAATTCCCTGGCGGGCAGAAGAGTCATCCCCTCATTGATAACTCCAGATGTTGCCTTCTTTACAGACTGAGGGTAGAAGACTGTGTAATCGATTTGTCCTATAGATGGCGCTCTTGTTCAAGAACGAGCTTCTCTGAGTGGGTAAAGGCACATTCCTCCGACTGAAAGGAATTACAGCGTTAGTTCATCAGTCCCTAAATCAACTGCAAATGACCCTTTGGTTCTGTTTCCTTCTGAATCATCAGCAGTTGAACAGCACTGGGTAGCTCCTCTTGGTGATGTTGCCTTGACCCTCTCTGGGCTGACTAGAAAAGGTGATTCTGAGGGTGGAATGTTCTGGCTTCCAGGACAGCTCTTATCCAGGAGGGAGAGCAGGAGAGGCTGGGTGAACGCCAAAGTCTGCAGAGCATTGCCCATGTAGCAGACTACTCACATGCTTTCAGTATCGCAGGACTGTTCCTTGTTGCCCTCTACGTTTTGTTTTTAAATTGCTTTCATTGTTTTATGTGGTCTGTGGTACACACATCATTTCTCCTGGCTTGGAGCCATAGTATTGACAGTGTTCACCTCATTTAACAGAAGTTCCTTGTATTTTTTAGGCCAAGGAGTCAACATTAACTTAGAGTTGTGGGGTTCAACACATAGCCCTTGAAAAAGGGCTATATGACTACTTATAATAAAATGTCTTTCTACCCAAAAGAAGACATATACCCTGGACACCCAAAAGTGGCTCAAAAATCCCTATGGCAAACTGTGGATCTCATTTCCCAACATGGGATCAGGTTCTGATACTGGAAAGCCAAAGTGCTCTCATGCTGGAGCACACCGCAGACATCATGCCTTTTCTCTTCCACCCGTGAAGGGAGTGATTGACAGGTGCTGGACAGAGTGAGCCGGGCAACCTTCTCTAATTTTGCCACTAGCCGCAGGAGTGAGATTCATCAGCACTGTGAATTGTCTGCACAGCCTGGTTATTATCCGTAAACTCTCTCTCACAGCTTCTATAAAGATTTCTGTTGCACAAATAAACACCCCAGAGGCCAGAAGCTCACCTCCCCAGGGAACTTGCTATAGATTCATGACTTCAGAACATACTCATAAAGATCTACCATGTGAACATTGGTCCATTTTAGGCAAGGATGCTACTCCCAGGCAGGCACACAAAGCACCATCTGAAAGCATATGAGCCTGTTTGTAGGAAACCATCTGGCAAAGTTTGCTTTTCAGTACTTTAGAGTCTCCTCATAGAGCCTCCCTGCGGACCACTTCTTCCATTCACACCACCAGCAGCAGGACCCTGTGGTAGGATGTAGCACCTCCAAAGGGATATGAGGAGTTCAATAAAGCTAACTCATAAAGGACATCTATGACCAGCAGCAGACAGAAATGTGAGTTTAGTGTACTGAGATCAAGGGTACTCCCTGGATTCCTACTTTTATATCTCTCTGAGCCACTTTTTGGCATGTTCACCTCACCTGGAACCACTGTTTTGATGTAGAGGCTCTCAATCCAGGTCATTCATTATTGTTACTTAAAAAATCTTAAAAATACTGCTGAAGGGGGCTGGAGAGATGACACAGCGTTTAACAGTATTTGTTGCTGCAGAGGATCTGGATTTGGCTTCCGGTATCCACATGGCAGTTCACAACCAGCTATAACTCCAGTTCCAGGGGCTCCAATGCCCTCCTCTGACCTCCACCAGCACCAGTCACACATATGGTGAGCTTATATAAATGCAAGTAAGAAGTCAGGGAATGGACCAAGATGCCCATCAACAGAGGAACGGATAGAAAACATGTAGACACACAAGGATATTTTTCAATGTTAAAAAGAGTGAAATATTGATATTTGTAGGAAAATGCACCTGGAAATAATCATCTTAAGCTAATTAAGTCAGTTTCAGAAAGACAAACACCACATTTTCTCCCTTTTATGTACCTACGTAGAATTATGTATGCACATATTGCACGAAAGCAGAAGCAAAAATGTCTAGCGAAGCAAAGGAGATTAACTGATGAGGAGTGAGAAAGGTAGATAGAGGGTGGCATGGACAGAATATACTCAACATACTTTATATACTTGTATGAAAAATGTTCTTCTGAACCTCAGTGCTATGCACAATGGATATACAGTGGTTAAAATATAAAAATGAGCATGGAGGAAATACTGTTGCTGATCCCCGCCCCTAGAGATTCTGATGTTATTACTCTGAGGTGGAATCTTCCCTGTAGTCATGTGCTCAGTTCTTCATCTGTGTTTCTCAAGTCTAGCTATGTGTGGAAGTAAGTTGGAGACTCAGTATCCTGGTGCCTGAGCCCCATCTCAGACTGTGAGTCTCTAGAGAAGGACCAGTACCCCTCCCCCACTTTTGAAAGTTTCTCAGTGTCTGAATGTAAGTATGTGGGGCCCATTAATGGAACTTCTGCTTTTAATGTGGGAACAGTCCACACCAGCAATCCCAAAGACAGAAGAATATAATGCACTCTGGCATGGACCTTTGTGTAACAAGCATCAAGAACTAGACATTTCTTTGAGAATCTTTTGCATGTGGGTGTGTGTGTGTGAGTGTGTGTGCGTGTGTGTATGCGCACGTGAGTACATGTGTTTCTGACTATCCATTTAAATAGGCATTACACAATCATTGTCAAGGCGTGCTTTGTAGAGCTACATGAACATGGATAGTAAGTTCATGACTAAGAAAGTAAACTTGGCATCTCAAACATCCCTTAACACCTCCCGTACCTGAATTTTGTTCAGAAAATGAGTAAAAGTTCAGTCCTTTTCATGATTCAGAATCCTGCACTCCTAAAAAGAAAGATTACTTTAACAGGTGTGTTTATGAAATTAATATTGGGAAGCAAGAGCATGAGCTCTCCAAATCTATAACTTGGTGACTTTGGGAAGGTTTGTATCTTCCACAGGTGCTCACCTATGAAGGTAGATTGGAGATAGTCTCCTCCTGTATCCTGTCTCCCCATCTCTTTCCTTAGAGTAGTTTCATAGTCTCCACCCTATATGTATTCACACCTGCCCTGTGTTCTGGATCTATTGATGAACCCACTCCTGTCTTTCCTAAATATCTCACCCTAATACATGTCTTATTCTCTGAGGACCGTGTCCTAAAGTTTTCTGAGAGAGCTGATGTGACAGAAAACTCTCAGAGTTGACTCACCAGTGACAAGTGATTATAAAATCATCTTTCCTTTCAAGAATGAATGATTGTGAGAAAAATATCCAGAAAGGCCATTTCCACATAGAAACTGGTGAGTCAGTGGGAAGAACATGCCCCCAAAGTGAGCAGCTGCTTGTTCAACACAGGATCTGAGTTGTCTCATGGCCACCTTCCTGCTACAGAGAAAGAATGAATCCTCTTTCTTTACTCTGGAATTGTTAACATTGAAAATATAAAAAAGTTAAAACTTCAAGATTTTACTCCTTTGCAAATAGTAATTATTTTTTTAAAATAAAGATTAAACAGAATCCCAGATGTTCTGTGAAGGTAACAATGGTTTTATAAACAGATAGTGATATATGTCTTTCTACTAAACTAGTAGAAAACTACCCAAATGCTCATCTAAGTTTGTATGTAAGATCACAGATCATGTGGAGACACTGGAAAATAGCATGGAAGCATCACAAAATGTTAAAATAGGACCAGCACCTGATCCAGCATCCCGCCTCTGAGAGCATGTACAAAGGAAATGAAATCAGAATATCTAAACTATTCTGCTCTTTTGTGTTATTGGGGTATTATTCATTACATCCAAGATAGTGAACAACCAGTCACCTTTGATGAGATTAAAGAAATCTCTCTCTCTCTCTCTCTCTCTCTCTCTCTCTCTCTCTCTCTCTCTCTCTCTCAGACACACACACACACACACACACACACACACACACACACACACACACAGAGGCATATTATTCAAAGATGGAAATCTTCCAGTAATGACCACACATATGAAAGTGGGAGAGCATATGAATGTGAAATAACCCAGATACAAACAGACAAATGCTTCAGAATCTCACTCCTATGTGGAATCTAAAATAGTCAAGCTCACAGAAGCAGGGTAGGATTATAGTTATCTTTATCTGAGGTGGGAAGGTAAAGTTCAAGGAGTACAAAGTGTCTGTTACAGTAGATAAAAAAATTCTGAATCCTGTGTGAAGCTACTGTGTGAATATAGTTAATATGTATACCTGAAATGCGCTAAGAGGGCAGATCATAAGTAAGTGCCTACACACACACACACACACACACACACACACACACACACACACCACTAAGGAAAGAAGAGAGAATGGTAGGCATGTACCATGATTGTTAGGTTAATTGACTTTACTGTGGTGATTATTTTATAGTGTATAGGTATTTTTATATGGTAAGTTGTACATGTAAGTGATTGCCTTACTCATGTTAGGCAAGCACCCTAATACTGACCTATTCTCCAGACCACAATTATAATGTGTTAATTATAACTTAATAAAGATGGGCAGGAACTGGAAATGAGAGCATCTGGCTCTCTAAATTGCAGTTAAAGAGAGTGTGGTTCACACAAAGATGTCTGAGGTCATCAAAGCATTTTGCTCTTGCACCAGTTATAATCACATCTCTACTAAGTGTGAAGACATCCCCTGGGGAATAGTTTTAACTTTCTTATTTTAGATAGATTAGCTCCATATGTCCAAATTTGAGGAATAATCAGGCCAGATTCATGATATTAGGATTATTTTGATGCCCAGACCACTATGGAGAGACAGGAGAAAAGCATCTCCCATCCTCTTTCCTTCCTTATTTCATACTTTGCAAACAATGAGGATTGTGTATACAGAATATTGGTTATATGCACATATATGTGTATGGGTGAACACATCAGTGTACACAGAAGTCAGAGGAGGATGTTCGGTATCCTCTTCTACCACTCTGTGCTTTGTTCTTTTGAGACAGTGTCCTTTCCTGTACCTGGGGCTTACCGTTTTGGCTGGCTTGGATGGCTAGCGATCAACTTGTCTGTTCCTTAATTGAGCCATCAGTACTGGAGTTGCAGGCTCACCCACGCCTGGCTTCTTATAGAAATTATAATACAGTTACAAATTCCCTTCCCCCTTTCCTCACTCAGTCCCTCCCACATAGGCCATTTGCTCTAAATGGCTTCTTTTGCCCAATTGTTTCAATACAGACACACATACACACATATGCACACACATGCACACAGACACACACACACACACACACACACACACACACAGCTTTCTCAGTCTGTAAAATGTTTCTCATATGTATGACTGGCCATTGGTGTTGAATAACCAATTAGAATGACCTTCCCTGGCTTTCCGTATCAGAGCTGGAGATTTTAGTTTAGTTCTTTATGTTTGCATACGTGTTCTTATCCACTAAACTGTCTCTCCAGACCCAAACACACAAGAGATTTTAAGAAGAAAGTGGCACAAGAAAGCCAAGACAAACAAAATATAAAACAAACAAACAAACAAACAAAAAACCCAAAACAAAACTGTGGTCATAGAGGGATGAGCAGCAAGGAAGAAAAAGAAGACACCTACGGAAGAACTGCCAGAGGCCTTAATATCAAAAAAGGAGCAAGTATAGTTAGGGGATGCATTTGATTTAATTTAATTTAACATGTCTGTTAACTTCAAAACAATAATGGGCTTCCTTAAGTCTACAAGATGTACACACACACACGCTGATTCTCTGTTCAAGTTATACTCTATCAAAGTCCTCAACTACCCATGAGACAGTATGCAGCTTAAATTGTCTTATTTAAGGAAAAGATGCTGAGTAGGTCTTTTTGCCATTTATATATTCATTTTTGATGAATGTATTTGTATTTATTTGTGAGGTACAATGTTATGTTTAGGCTTGTGTATTTGTTGGGTCATGATCAATTCAGTCTAATTAGCCTTAAATTTGAATTGTTTCTCTTTGGTGAGTATGCTCAAATTTCTTTCTTCTCACTATTGTGAAACATGCACAGGACATCAATGACAATTACATTCACTTTGCTGTTCATAGGATTCCAGATCTTATTCTTCCTCTCAATCAATGGCATGTGACCATGGGACAACCTCTTCCCATCCTCACCCCTGGTTTATATTTTCTCAATCTCTGATAACCACTATGGCATTCCACTTTTATGAGATCTACTTGTTTAGATCCCACTCATGAGTGACATCAGGTCCCATTTGTCTTATATACCTGGCTTCACTTCACCTAATGTCATTCAGGTCCATACAACTTGTTGGAAATGACAGCATTCCGTGTTTTCTCTGGCTAAATAGTATTCCACTACGCATTTATGTCACATTTTATTTATCATTTTCTGTTCATGGCCATAATCCTGAACATTGTGAATGGTGCTTCCTTAGACATGAAAGTACATATGTTTTTCTTTTTCTAATGAAACAATTTCATTTCTTTGGGATGTATACCCAACAGTGGGGTTTCCGGGTCATATGAAATTTCAGTTTTCAGTTCTTACGGAAACTCCACACTGTTTTCCATAACAGAAGAACTGATTTACTTTCTTCTGTAGCCAAAAGTCATCTTGAGCAAAAGAACAAAGCTGGAGGCATCACCTACCTAAAATATATATAAAAAAAGGCTGAAGTCTTCAAGACAGCTGAGCACTGGCATTTTCAAAACTCACACTGAACAGAGGAAGAGAATGGAGAATCCAGAAGCAGCCTAGTGTACTTAAAATCAAGTGACATTTTGGCAAAAGGATCTAAGAACACACAATGGAGAAAAGACAATCTTTTATAAGTAGTACTGGGAAACTTCATATGCAGACATATGAGCTAGATTCCCATCCTTTATGGATAACAACTTTCAACTGAAAATGGTTTAAAGACTCGAGCTTCATATCCCAAACCATGGGACTTCTAGACGAAAACAGAAAACAAGCTGCAGAGCATTGGGTTCAGTAATGGTACTCGCATCCCACAGTGAATGAAAAAAAAATTACTTATTAGGACTATATCTAACTCAAAAAGATTCTGAAAATCAAAGAAAACTACTGAGGAGAGAAGCCAGTTAAGGGGAGAAAATATTTGCAAATTGTACATGTGACAAGAGATTAGTATCTAAAAACCATAAGAGATTCAAAATGATAAAATAACCAGATTTTAAAATGTGTGAAGGTCTGAATAGACATTTCTCAAAAAAAGAAACACACATGGGCTTCTGGTAAGTGAAAAGGGTAAACAATGATAAGCACTTAAGGAAATGCAAATCAGAATCACAGTGGGATGTCACTGCACCCTAGTGAGAATGGTTCTTATCAAAAAGGCAAAATCTTAACAGCTGTTGGAGAGTATTTGGAGAAGGAGGAAGGCTTACATCCTGTTGCTGGAAATATAAAGTTCTCTTGATGATCAACCAGACTGCCTAACCTGCCACATGTTCAATAACTCACATCCTTGTCTACTTCAAGTAGCTATCTAAGGATAGAACATAAACAACCAAGCCAAGTGCAGGCCAAACCATGCAAAGCAGTGCAGAACACTGATAACTGCACATTGCTTTAGCCCAGTGTAATCTACAATGAAAAGATGTTAGAGATGTACAGAGGGACATTCTGAGATCCTGCTGGACCATTTAACTAAAAGATCCCAGGGGCCTTAATTCTCTCTGGTTACTCTTTAGCAGTATTTTATGGCCTTATTGGAGAAGTTAACACACAAATATGACAATATGTGTGCATTGTACTGTTTTCTCACTCTGTGTCTTGGGATCAACCTAAATGTTGCTCTTTGGCTCCATCCACCCAAGAGAGTGAAGGAGTGAATGAAAATGGCAGAAGCAAGGCTGTAGCTAGAGTTTTCCTGCCTGGCCCACAGTCAGGACAAATGTCTTTCACCTGCCAGCCCCACAGCCGCTCAGACCCAACCAAGTAAACACAGAGACTTATATTGCTTACAAACTGTATGGCCGTGGCAGGCTTTAAATTAATCCATTTCTATAAATCTATACCTTGCCACATGTCTCGTGGCTTACCGGCTTCTTGTATGCTGCTTGTCCTGGCGGCGGCTGGCAGTGATTCCCTCTGCCTTCCTGTTCTTTTAATTCTCTCTGTTAGTCCTGCCTATACTTCCTGCCTAGCCACTGGCCAATTAGTGTTTTATTAGCAACACATTTGCCATACAGAACATCCCACAGCACAAGGCTACTTGGTGCATTTCCTCCTTGCAAAAGCACTAGGCCACACCTTACTTACTCTTGCTCAAAGAATATTGGAGCCGGGCGTTGGTGGCTCACGCCTTTAATCCCAGCACTTGGGAGGCAGAGGCAGGTGGATCTCTGTGAGTTTGAGGCCAGCCTGGGCTACCAAGTGAGCTCCAGGAAAGGCGCAAAGCTACACAGAGAAACCCTGTCTCGAAAAACAAAAAATAAATAAATAAATAAATAAAGAAAGAAAGAAAGAAAGAAAGAAAGAAAGAATATTGGAACAAGAATTAGAAATATGTGAAAGTTGAATTTGGATTTGGGCCAGTTCTTAAGCCTTGTTTTGTCTGATGGACTCTCTCACATCAGATGATATGTAAGAAGCTTCACTAATAGCCCCAAAGGTCACCATGATTTATCGTAGCTCAATGAGTATATCTAACCGTGATGCTCCAATGGTTGTATCGACTAAATTTCATTCAGAATTCTAGATAAATTCAAACAGACTGAGATTGCCTCTCCTCTAAGTCTGTGGCTGTACAATTGAATTTCTACAAGAAACTTATTCAATTAATATTATGACATTTTGAAAAGATTCATGTATGCTCCAAATTCACTGATCCCTCGATCTCATAGTCACAGAGTGTGTAGGGGACTGTTTAAAGCAGAAAATTATTTAACTTTGACATTTTACATCATGGAAAAGTTAAATTTTATACTCAAGTTTTTAAAAATGATGACCAATATATAATTTCTTTTTAAACTGATATATAAAAATGACATATAATTTTGAGTTAACATGTGATGGTTTCCATGTGATGATTGTAAAAAAACATTCAAATATTGGACTAAACATATCTGTCTGCTCAAGCATTTATCACTTCTTCATTGTATCGGTCAGAAAGAGAACACTTCTCTGGAGCCGGAGCTACATGCACTTTCACTTTGGTTTTCCTGTCTCCTGAATTGTGAGAATGAACTGTTTACTATTTCGTTATTCTATTCTAAGTTATGGTCATGTTATCAGCATTTAAGAAAATATTGTACTATATAAATACAGAGACCCACAGCCAAACATTACAGAGAAAGTGTGTGTGTGTGTGTGTGTGTGTGTGTGTGTGTGTGTGTGTGAGAGAGAGAGAGAGAGAGAGAGAGAGAGAGAGAGAGAGAGAGCTTGGAACACACAGTTCTAAATGAGATGTCCCATTAAAAATCCCTCCCCTCAGAGCTCAGGGAACCTCACAGAAGAGGAGGCAGGCAGCGTGTGTGAGCCAGGGGGGAGGGAGGACACCAGGAGAACAAGGCCCTTTAAATCAGCCAAGGAAAGCTCATATGAACTCACTGATACTGTGCTTAAGCAGGAATCACAGAGTCTGTAGCGGCCTGCAGTGTGTCTTCTGTGCATATATTATAGTTTTCAGTTTATTATGTTTATGGGACTCCTGGGTGTGTGAATGAATGGGTCTCTGACTCTTGTGCCTTCCCCTGGGGCTCTTTTCCTTCTGTTGGTTTGCCTTGTCCCACTTTGATGTGATGGTTTTTGTTTTAGCTTATTATATTTTATTTTGTTATGTTTTGTTTTAAAAAGTTTCTGAAGTTAAAACATAAACTCCATAATATGATAAAGAGTTCAAATAAAAAGAAAATATTGTCTTACACAATTTATTTACTTAAACAATATTGTGAATATTTCCAATATCTTTATAATTATTTTTTCAGTGTTACATATTATCCTAGAGACATAGCATTTATTTGAGCATTTCATATTGTTTGCACTTTTACACTGTTACTTTTTCCTTAGTATAAACAATGCCATGATGAATATCTTCAAATGCTTATATACCTTCAGACACCTGATCATCCATCCTTAGAATAAAATTCTTAGATCAAATTCGATAAATATTTTAAGGCTATCATCACTGAACCTACTCAAGGAGACTGTCTCCTGTCCTTCTGCCTCCTGTTCTAGAGACAACATTTCTGTACGTTATCTGCCCCCAGATGCACACTTACAGCATCAAAATTAAAAAGATTTTATTCTTTTCTGTTATTGATAAGCATTTCCTAATTAATTCTTAATTGTCAACCAGTATTGGGAACCAGAATTTGCATTTAACGGTGTTTAGTATTGTCAAGCGGTGGCACTGTAGTTCTAATGCTGTAAGTTACTGGACAACAGAAGAGGGGAGAACAGCCTGTGTCTTATCCTTCATAATGACCCCAAACCATGCGACATTGTAGCCTTTCTTCTGTTTGGTTCTTTTAGTTCTTTTATAATCGTTTTTAAAGTCATCCTGGCTGCCACAACTGAATATAATTTCAGTGTGCTCATCCCACCACAACCACCAAAAGATAAATAAATAAATAAATAAATAAATAAATAAATAAATAAATAAATA
>CABHPQ010160113.1:12719-29793 GCA_902168405.1 Peromyscus aztecus
ATAAATAAATAAATAAATAAATAAATAAATAAATAAATAAATAAATAAATAAAAGGCTCCTGTATTTAGAAGCTAGAGGAGCAATGAGAACTAAGGGAACATTTAAGAACAATTTAATTAAATACCAAATCAATAACTGTATCAAAAATGTTCAACAGCCACGGCCATTAAGGAAATGAAAATTAAACCTACTTTTGAGATTTTATTTCATCCCAGTCATGGTGGCCATCACCAAAACAAAGGACAACGGATGATGAGGATATAGGAGAAGAGAAACCCTCATTCATTGCTGGTAGGAGTGTAAACTAGTACAGACATTATGGAAATCAGTATTGAAGTTTCTCAAACAAAACAAAACAGAACTACAATGTGACCCAGACACACTACTTCTGGATGTGTACCCCAGGTTCTCCCTATATTGTTACAGAGACACTTGCATGTCTTGTCACTATTGCTGCACTTGAAATAGCGAGAAAATGAAGCCAGTTTACACGCCCATCAATGGATGAACAGACAATGACAATGGTGTATAAATAAACAATGGAATTTTACTCAGCTGTAAAAAAGAATGAAATTATGAAATTGCATCAGAAAAGAAAATGGAAAGTATTATATTTGATGAGGTGACCCAAAATTAGAATTTAAAAAAGCCTGTAGCCAGAATGTTTCTCAGTTCCACCTGGCCCCATGGTCCTGCAGATACTTATAAAATAATCACTCAGAGGCATATATTAATTACAAACTGTATGGCCTATGGCTTCAGCTTCTGGCTAGCTAATTCTTTCATTTTAAATTAACTCATTCCTATTAATCTATATGTTGCCACATGGTCATGGCGTTACCAGTCTGCTGGCATCTTGTTGCTCCTTCGGTGGTGGCTGGCATCTCTGTCCACTCCACCCTTCCTCTCTCTGTCTCTGCTTGGATTTCTCACCTGACTGTAAGCTTTCTTGCCATAGGCCAAAACAGTTCTACTTATTAATCAGAGCAACACATATTCACAGTATACAGAAAGACATCCCACAGCACTTCCCCTTTTCTATCTAATCAAAAAGGAAGATTTTAATTTTAACATAGTAAAATTACATATAATAGAATAGTTATCAAGCAAAAATTATAGTTACAATATCTAGTCTATTTGTACTTGGCAAAAATGAAAGAAAATATTCTATCATCTATCCTATATTTGTGAGTCTAAAGTTTTATATATAACTTATCTTTTATCATAACCAAGGAAAATTATAACTATCTAGTCTTCAACTACATCAAAGAATATAATATTACCTAAGTAAACAGAAAGTACATTGTAAGCAACTTCCAAAATTCTAGAAATATCAGAGGCATCTGGCTGTTTGGACAGTCATCCAAAGTTCCTCTGTAATGTTGGGGCATCCATCTTCAGCCTATAGGTCTAGAGTCTTTGGCATAGCTTTCAGTGAAGCAGGAAATTTTAAGGACTGTTCTGCCCATTCTGGCAATGTTTGTCAGTTGCTTCTCCCCGTGTCCTGTAGAATGTCTGGGAATTTCTTCTGTGAAGCAGGAAGCTGAAGGACCATCTCGCCTTGTAAATTTCAGTGGTTATCTTCCTATGGGTCCTGCATTGTCCAGTTTATACAGTATACTGTCAAGCAGTCCAGGTAAGAGCAGTTTCTTGCCCAAATGGCTAACTTTTGCCATAAAGAAAGCAAACTCCATATGGAGTTTTTTTGATGCCCATCATCTTCTCTGAAGTAGATTAGTGCTGCCAGGTGTAGACATGTCTCAATGTCCAGAAAAGTCTAAGTTTTTAAAATATTTAAAATGCCATATTCTATAGGTCTTTGAAGATTACCTATCTAATTGAAATATACCTTTATATACTTAAAAAATTTAACTAGCATGACTATAAGTTTGATTATCTAGATGACAATCTGTATTTCTTATTTATATTTTGCAATTTTGAGTGAATTGCATAAACATAGTACCTTAAACAAGAGCAGAAATATACATACAGTATAACAAAATTACATTTGTATCAATAAATTAAAATCTATAACAATGTAAAATATTTCAAACAAGTTGTTGCTTTTTAAAAGTGGATTAAATAATCTACCCTTTTATCCTACCATAGCTATATCCTACATTTCTATATCATATCTCCCTTTCTTCTTTTAGAAAGAGATTGACCATGACAAATAGCAATTTGTAACCAAACCCCTAAATGAAAACAAACATTCATAATCCACTTTTTTTGGGGGGGGATATGGGTATACTCCTCTAGGCTACTTCCTGCTGATTGGGAGCACTGTAAATCTTATGGGGATCCTGAGAAAACTCAAGATAATGGTCAAGTCCTACTGTAATTCTTGCTCGATAATTGTTTTGTTATATGTAATTTTACTATGTTAAAGTTAAAACCTCCCTTTTTGAAAAAGAAGAAAAGGGGAAGTGCTGTGGATATCGCTCTTTATAAATAAACACTGATTGGCTGGTAGCCAGACAGGACGTATAGGCGGGACTAACAGAGAGGAGAATTGAGGGAACAGAAAGGCAGAAGAGGAGACCTGCCAGCCACCGCCATGACAAGCAAGATGTAAGGTACCGGTAAGCCACAAGCCACATGGCAACTTATAGATTAATAGAAATGGGTTAATTTAAGATAGAAGAAGTAGATAACAAGAAGCCTGCCACAGCCATACAATTTATAAGTAATATAAGTGTCTGAGTGATTATTTTATATGTGGGTTGTGGGACTGCGGGGCTTGGTGGGGCCTGAAGAGAAGCTCTCCAGCTACAAAGACTAGCTATAATCTTTGCTAATAGATACAATCTGTAAGGGTTCAGGAGGTTTCCCTTGATCAAATCTGATCCATCTTAACCTGGAACAAATCCATAGCCTCTTGCTTCTTGTGGAAACAAAAGCAGAGTCTCTTTCCAAAGCAACATATCCTTAGACCCAAATTTTGTAGTCAAGATACCTTTAAAATATATATATTGGTTTAACTCATCAGCCTTTGAAATCAAATGTCCCTCTCCAGTTAAAAATCTCAAAGACAACATAATTCAGACTTTCTGTGTAATTTCCACCTTTGCATGACTTACTATATTTTTTATACATTATTTTATTTTTTAAGACTTATTTTTATGACTATCTATATTCTTTCTCTTCTCTTTCTCAAGCCTATGTACCTTTTTACACACAATGTAAACTATTTAGAATTTTATTCCATCTGAATCTGTTTTATTGTGAATCTCTGACCAGGAGAGATTTTAAACTGCTAAGCTGCGTGACTAGGACCAACATGGCACCCTTGGCTGCTGACTCCATCCCCCTCAGCTTCCCAACATGGCAGAGGTACTTTTACCACCATCTCTGGAAGCCATGCTCACCACTAACTCTGGGAAGGACTGGGTGTCTATGCCTCCATCAAGTAATGTGTAGCCCAGAAACCTTTTTTTTTTTTTTCTGCACTAGCAAAAGCTAAAAACACCACACAGCATGCTGTTTAGCTTGGAGACACCTATGTGTACGGCAGTGAGAATCCTCCATGTGGCTTAGCTCATGGCTGCTGGTGGCCAGCTCCATCTCACAGGCAACTGTTGGGAGACAAGTCTATGTGCTGCTGCTGGCATGAGACTGTGAGACTAGAAAGCCCAGTGTGGCTCCATTTCTGTGCATTCAGAATCTTTCAGCTTTCTTAGGTTTATCTGGATCAATGCCCAATGGTGAGCACCAAATTTGATCAATCCACACGAGTCTATTTAATGGGTAGTAGGAATTTATTAAGATATAAATTGAGGAAATACACTCACTAATATAGAGTGGAGTAGATAGCTGAAGTCATCCTCTGATCTGACTGCGAACCAATCCACCTGGCAGTTCCCTCAGACCAGGCAGCAGTGAGAAGAGGCTAGTGACCCTTCTCCCTTTCCTTGTGAGAGGTCACAAACAACAGCAAGAATCACCACCTCCTTCGGACCCTATAGCCCAAGGTCACGGGCGGAGCAGATACCACTATAAAAGCTCTCATTTACTTTCTCATATTCAAAGTCTAATTCGTAATGTATATGAGAACGTATACAAATGGGAGAAAATGTGGGGAACGCCTCAGAAAAGCAGAAAAGAGAACAAGGGGTGGTAAAAGGAGACACTGGGGACAGGAAGAACAAAAGGACACGTTTGACCAGGAGACTGGGGAGAGGACATGGGGCATGTGGGGGGCGGGGGGCGAGCATGAAACCGGTGGAGAAGAGAATCAACTGAAGCAAATTTTACCTGAAGATGCCACAATGAGTCCTAATACTTTGTATGCTCATTATAAAAAATCTTTTACTTTTTTTCTTTTTTTGTTTTTAGAAGAGAAGGGGGGAGGGGGAGGGTTACAGTTATCCTTGAGATAACTGAGAGAGAGCTGTCCCTGGCAGGGAGTCAGCATGAAAGCAGGTTGCTATCAAGTCTGAGCTGGTCCCCTGGCCTCTCACAGGCCTGTCTGTTTGGAGATGAGTGGCTTTGTTCTACACAGTCCCATCTGCTGGTTATTGAGCCCTCCCAAGGAGGGCTCTAAGCTGTTTCCAAATGTTTTAATTAAGTCTCTTTTCTTTGTGAAACTAGCCTGTCTGAGGGATTTCACTGTGATAACATAAAATAGACTAATACCCTGGTTATCGTAACGTTTCAGGGAAGTTTAAATCAAGGAATGAAGTATCCTCCTAGCACATCTCTCCCTCTTCCACACCTTCTGTGTGCAAAAAAAGTCACATGGAATCCTCTGCACGGATTATGATGCTGAGTGATGAACTCCGAGTTACCAATAATGCATCCATTGTTGATTTAAGGAGAAAAATAAAAGCACCTCCCTAGGAGTTGTTTAACCAGCAGTGAGTCTAGGTTTGAATTATCTATGTCATGCTCCCTGTGTCCTCTGACCTCTGTCTTTCTGTTTAGTGAGTCTGAATCTGTGCCCATCTGTCCCCGTGTGTGTCTCTCCCTGTGTGGGGTCTGTCTGTTGTATGAGCTCTGTGTGGCTGGTGTGTATACGTGCTGCATGTATCTAGTGTGTGAGTGCTGCTTGTTTTGTGACAGTGTCTATCTTTTCTAACAAAGGGATACACTCTATTTATTGAACAGCACAGAAAGTATCACATGGGGAAAGAAATCTTTAAAAGAGTTTTACAAGGGCTTAAGCCACTGCCTCCAATTGATGCCAGCTGGCCCAGATAACAAGCACCACTGTTTATCAAACAATACCCATAAATGGTTGCTTTCAGCCTTTATGGTAGATGTGAGAGAGTTGCTTTCAACCTCTGTGTTCACTACTTTCAGCAAATGATACACATACATTATCTGGATCAGGGGCATGGAAGTGTACATAATTGAGATTGCAGCTATGCATTTGCTTAGGTTGTAAAAACTGATTATCTGGGAAATCCCAGGCAAGTAAGGTTGATTCTTTTATCATCCCCCTAAAGACAGGTTAAACAGAGTGTGAGTATACGGTAGGCCCTCAGTTTTAAGCGACTTCAACATGTATGATTAACTCTGGCTGTGAGGTTCAGCAAAAGTTCCAGTCTCTCAGAATGTAAGGTATTTTCATGATATTGTATAGCCACAATCCACAGCATTTCTTCTGGAAAATCATTGGCCTTCCTAAATCTGTATGTGCTGTCTCCTCACTGGACCATGACCTCTACTCCACCACTCTACTTAGTAGCTGCTCACTTCTCTGGACGCTGCTTCTGCAGCTCAGAGAGAACAATCGCTCTCTGACTGCTCACCTTCACACATGCCTGGAGTCTGTTCGCTTTTCCTGTCCTTGGCAGTTACTCCCAGCCTGTGCCCGGATGTAAGCGGCAGGGAGAGCAGAGCAAGAACGGCTTCAAAGGAATTAAAGGCTTTGGGAAGCACTTCATCTGATTTCACTTATGGAATGTAGACTGTTCTTTATCTCTGCGGTCTTTTCTGCTCAGACTCTCAGAGCTACATGAGTGGAAATTCAACTTAGGAAACTGGTAGCAAGGAATTGGGGTAGGGAGGAATCCCCATTTCGATGCCCCTGTGGTGGTCTTAGAATAACAGCAAGATTCTGATAGTGCTTCAGCTCGATTTCAGTGAATTTCGGTAAAGCTTATCAGGTGACCAGTGAGGGAAAACCCTCTTCCCCTTTTAGCGTGGGCTATTTCAGAGCTCGACACAATCTATTAAATCGAAAAAGTACAAGCAACAGAAGAAAATGTGACAGAATCCGTTTAACTCTCTTTTGCAAAGAAAGTTTATGTTTCATGGAAAAGAACAGTGACGTTTTGAAATTGCTTGTATTTTGGCTGGTTGCCCATGTTGTTTTCAATGCAGGATAATTATGAACGAGGAGGTAAACAGTGAGTCAGCAGGTAATGCTAAATAGTAAGATCTCTAGGTGCTGTTGCATTTTTAATTTTCTATTTCAAGGGATCTTATGAAAGTACATTTTGGCAACATCATGCTGAATGAACTTTAAGTGAGATTTTTTTCTAGGAAGAAGAAAGCACCTTCCGTGAAGGGCCAGTCCCCACACACGTGCTACATCTATTAAAGACTTACAAGGAAGAACAACTGTCCTACGCAGCTTTAACTTTTTATTTTAAAAGACAGAAACTTGGGCGGGCAAGATGGTTCAGCAGACAAAGGGGCTTGTCCCCAAATCCTGACAGCCTGACTTTAACTTCCAAGACCCACATATTGAAAGGAGAGAACCAACTCCTGCAAGTTGTCCTCTAACTTCAATTGCACCATGGTATACACACACACACACACACACACACACACACACACACACGGAAAAAAAAAGACAAAATGTTGAAGGCTTCAGTAGAGAAACTTTGAAACTTGAAGCACCATTTATTTTAAAAAACATCCTTCAAGTCTGTATAATATATGAACATAACACAGAGACCTAAGAGTGCAGGGAAGGGATAGAGTATAGGTGAGAAGAGAGAGCACAGCAGATTTCTATAACACGGGAAACAGATTTCTATAGATCATGATGCACAGAAAGGTCAATGTGGGGCTGTCTCCCTGGGCTGAGTTGTGAGTTAGAAGCAGCTTCCGTGGTATTGATTTGTTAGCATCTGTTCACACATTTTAACTTAACATCCCTTTAAAGAAATGAGTTGTCACAGCAGCCCACCATGGGACTTGATTCATCTGTGCTCAGAAGATCCCATCAGTTTGCCTTTATCTCCCAGATTCAGGGTCTGGGATTCTGTGTTGCATTGAGTTTCTGGGTTTTCATATTCTCTCAGTCGGTGACAGTTCCCCAGCCCTCCCCTTATCTACCAGGAACTGATATTTGGAAGAATACTGGATAACTATTTTAAATGATTTCCTGCAGTTTGGATTTTCCTAATGCTTTGTTATAAGTAGTCTTAACAATTGCACATTTGACATGTGAATGACATAGATAAGTCCCTCTCATGGCAGTGACTCAGAAGGACCATCAAATTGAGGTATCTCATACTGCTGATGTAACCTGCCCAGTTGGTAAGACTTATCTTGATGAGGGGTGAGGACTACACTGATCTATGAATATAAGACAAGTATACAGTTTATGCTACTAAAATGGATGGGGGAAAGACCTTGGGGGCATCAACCTGATAGAAAGAACTAAGGAAAGTTGAGAATGGAGAGAAATAGTCTTCTCCAAGAACAATTACACCAACTGGTAATCCAGTACCCAATGGTCTGGCCTGGAAACATACATAGAATTCACAGTATACAGACTGAGCACATTGTATTTATGGATTTACAAATATAGAGGCTATTAATCTGAAAGAAAGCAAGGTGGTGGGGTGCATGAGAAGGCTCAGAGGGAGGAAAGAGAGGGTGAAAATGATATAATTATATTATAATCTCAAAAGTAAAAGAAATAATTTGAAAAACAGATTGCATCTCCCTGTCTTTCTACTTAAAAGTTGCTGATTTCTTTCCAGTAGCTATTTTGAGGGAGATCTTTTCACATTGCAAATTTTGTGTTTCTCCTTCATGTTTTCTGTGTTTAAGTGAATATTCATTAGTGGACTTTGCCTTCAATAGATACTGCTGTGGTATTCTAATGGTTAATTTCTATTGTCTTTCTTATAGTCATTAATTTTTGTTTTGTTTTCTAAATTAACTAATTTGTTTAAAACTTTTTTGTTTTTTTATGATTATAATTTAATTATATCATTCCCCCTCACTTTTCTTTCTCCAACCCATCCTAAGTACTCTCTACATTGATCTTTCAAATTCACAGCCTCCTTTTCCTCTAATTGTTGATATATATATATATATATATCTTCAGGGATAATAACTGATGTGCCATCTTTCCCCAGGGAAGACTACTTCTCCTCTCAGCATTAACTTTTTGCCGGTGGTTATGTAGAGTTGAGGTATCCTGGGCTTTCCCCATTCATGTCCATTGATGTCATCTTTGTTCAGGTCTTTCATGTTGGTTAAACTTTATGGGTGTACCTTCTGATATTACAGTCTTTCTAGACTCTCTTCCCTAATAACCCTTAAACCTTAGTTGTAGGTTAATGACCCAGAATCTTGTTTTGTAGATGTATCCTTTGGGACTGGAATCCAGAACTCTGCATTATTATCAGTTATGGCTTTCTGAAATGGTTTCTATAACTACATTCCAAGTATTTGTTCTTATATCCACATATAAGTGTATTCTTCCCCTTTGTTGGGGAAACTTCTCTTTGTAGTATTCATGAATTTTAAGAGCTACTCTCTCTCAGTCTTTTATCCATTCAATTACTTTTATGACAATTACTTGTGAATCTTATTGATACTTCTACTGATATTATCTATAATAGTATAATTACCTTTCCCATGATTTGGACATTAGAAGGAGATATTTGACTTGTGAGCTTTGACATGTTTTCACTTTTTTCCCCAACATAATATTTTCATTGATCATTTGGGAATTTCACATCATGAACCCTGATTACACTCACTTCCCAGTCATCCCAGGTGCAGCCCCCACACATATGGAGGCCAAGAAGAAGGAGGGGGAGGGGGAGGAAGACAAGATGAGAAGGAGGAAGAGGAGGAGTGCTGTGGATATCGCTCTGTATAAATAAAATGCTGATTGGCCAGTAGCCAGGCAGGAAGTATAGGCAGGACAAACAGAGTTGAGAATTCTGGGAAGTGGAAGGCTGAGGTCGGGGAGACACTGCCAGCTGCTGCCATGACAAGGAAGATGTAAGGTACCGGTAAGCCACGAGCCACATGGCAAAGTATAGATTAATAGAAATGGGTTAATTTAAGATATAAGAACAGTTAACAAGAAGCCTGAGCCATTAGGCTAAACTGTTTAACTAATATAAGCGTCTGTGTGTTTATTTTATAAGTGGGCTGTCAGACTTCCGGGATTTGGTGGGACCTAGAGAGAAGCTCTCCAGCTACAGAGGAGGAGGAGGAGGAGGAGGAAGAGGAAGAGAAGGAGGAGGAGGAGGAGAAAGAGACCACCACCACTACCACCACCACCACCACCACCACCAACAACAACAACAACGACAACAAAAATAAGTCCAATTTGTGTTGCCCATATACTCACTGGAGCATGGTCAAACTCTTAGCCGACAGCCATTTAAAGAAAACTGAGTCCTTTCCTACCCACAACCTCTCCAGAAGTCATCAGCTGTGGAGAGCTACCCACTTGAGGTCATGTTGATGTCTGTGGTCCTTGCTACCACAGAGGGCCATGTATGGGTTTGTGGTTCCTTCTGCAGTCATGTTGATTTCTGTGGCCTCTTTTATCACTTTATCACCGGAGGCCATGCAGATGTCCCTGATCTGTACTGCTGCCTGAAGCCATGTTGGCGGCTGTGGGCCTTGCTGTTGCCTAGGGCCATCTCTCTCTGTCTCTCTCTCTGTCACTCTCTCTCTCTGTGTCTTTCTCTCTCTGTCTCTGTCTCTGTCTCTGTCTCTCTCTTTAGTACTTCCCCTACCTTCTGAACTACAGGGTGTTCCAGGTTCATCATAAGTTTCCTGCTCTTCTCCTTGTATTGACAACTTCTGTAATATTAAGGTTAATCTTAGGTTGCCTGCTCGTCTCTCATGTTGACTACTTCTGCAATACCAGGAGATTTAGTGTCTTTTCTTGGGAATCAGTATGTATGTATACGTATATGTATATATATGTATATGTATATGTATACTTGAGTTGTAAGTTGTTTTCCTTATTTGCTGGCATGTCATTGATTCTGAACCCCAGTGATTTTTATATTTTAATCAATATTTTGCTTTCTTTACTAATGTGGTTTTTTTTTTTTTTTTTTTTTGGTTTTTCGAGACAGGGTTTCTCTGTGTAGCTTTGCGCCTTTCCTGGAACTCGCTTTGGAGACCAGACTGGCCTCGAACTCACAGAGATCTGCCTGCCTCTGCCTCCCGAGTGCTGGGATTAAAGGCGTGCGTCACCACTGCCTGGCCTAATGTGGTTTTATATTACCTTGAAATTCCATAGCATGAGAGTTCTAACTTGATTTTTTGTTTCAAATCTTCTTTGTCAATCAGTTTGTCGATTTGTTGTCATCTACAGAAGATTCTGATGAATGTTTCCTAGAGTTTTCACTGAAGCTGTGGACTATCTTGGGGGTAAACTGACCTCAACAGTAGAGAGTCTTCCGGACTTTTATTTTTCTTATGCGGGCTTTTGCTCAGGCAACTCACTGTTGTTTGGCTCTTAAACATCTCTCAAAGTTTTATGTTAAATACTTATTTACCAATCTTGGTGGAGATGATATAATTAGCCACTGTGGGATAGAACACTTAGGTGAATGGGTCTGAGGGAAGGAAGCCAGGTCATTGGCAGCATGTTTTTTAAGGGATAAAGTGGCCCAGGTGGCTACAATTTCTTTTGCCTCCCAGAATGCCATGAAAGAGACAGAGCAGTTCTACTCTGACTTCTCCCATGTTGTTCTGCACTGCAACAGGCCCAGAGGTGTAGACAAACCACAACGAACTGATCACATTGAAGCTGTCAGCCAAATAAACCCCACCTCTTTCTAAATTGATTTATCACAGGATTTGTCACATTGACACAAACTGAACACACTCCTAATTTCCTAAAGGTCTTTTATTTGGGAAGAAATTGAAGGCAATTTACTAAAATCCTACTTAAGGAATCTGATTTCAGAACATGATTCTTTGAATTAAGAAATGGGTCACAATGAGGTTCAATAAGATAGCTCAGTGAAAAAAGATGCCTGTCCCCAAGCAAAGCAACACAAGTATCCCTGGACACATGGAAGAAGAAGGAACTCAATTCCTACCAATTATTCTCTGACCTCCATCCACGATTTGTAGAATGTGCATTCTCTCCCAATAAATAAAATGTAATAAAAGCAATAGATAATAGTATTAGGTAACCTAACTTTTGGGTTAGGTTTCACATAGACCTTTTAAATTTTATTTTTGTCTCTCCCTTGTCAAGAGCAGATAGACTGAGAGAAAAAAGAGAGAAGGAAAAGTTCTCCATATGGTAGGAGATCCATAAGAGAATGTCAGTCTTTGCTTCAAATGCCTTTAACAGCATTCACTATGCCCAAACTGAGATACTGTCAAAATACTCAGTGCCCTAAGAAGTGTAACACTTTTGTTTGTAAATATTGAGTATGCCTCCTGTATGGTTCCTTTCTTACTCTGAATGGTCATGACATTTTGGTTCTTAGAGATGGAAAAACATGTCTATGTAGGATAAGATAGCAAATATGTGGAATTATTTTTCCACCACGAATTCATTGTTTGTTGGAAATACCTTCGATTTCATTTATTGCAGGAGCTTAGAATAATCATTCCCAGTACATCTATTGTGGTTTGGAAACCAAAGAAGACATGCATGTGGTCTTTTACAGCCCATTTAGTTTTGAAGATTTTCAAGAATTAATGTGTTCGCTGACATTCTTTTTTCAACTTCATCCAATTCCACACAAGTTGCCCAGTTGGGAGAACATAATTAGGCCTCTGTTGTAGCTTAGAAATTAGTGATGCAAGGCCAGGATGCCTCAGAACAGTCTGAAGAGAAAACCCAAGAGAGGGCTCAACTGACATCCTTCACTTCTGGAAGTGTGTACTCCCACCGATGACTTTGTGGACATTTTTCTGATTAGGTAAATGGTGCTGTGATGTGGTACACAATATGCCCTGTGGTTTCAGCTGTTGGTTACCTTGGTATAGAAAGTTAAAAAAAAAGATGGGATTATCTTTGAAAGAAGGCCACTAGTAGAAAATTTACGATTGATTTTATTTTATAATAAAAATGTGCTGAAATACACATAGTATAAAATTTACCATCCTGGTCATATTTAAGTGTACAGTTCTATAGCATTAAGTGCATCCATATTCCTGTGAAACCCACACCACTATCCATCTGCAGAACTCATTTCATACTGCAAAACTGAAATTCTATACCCATTAAACAATAACTCTCCATTTTCCTCTCCTTCCAGACCCTGGCAGACACCATTCTACTTTTTAGTTTTATGATTTTTGACTACTCTAAGTATCTCATATAAAAGAAATTATATAGTATTTGTCATTTTGTAGCTGGCTTATTTCACATATCATAAGTTCCTCCAAGTTGTTTCATGTTATAGCACAGCTTAGCATTGTATTCCGTCTAAGGCAGAATAATATTCCATTGTAGGCATACACTACATTTTGGGTATTCATTCACACGTTGATGGATGTTTGGGTTGCTTCCATGTTTTAGCTATTACGAATAATGCTGTTATAAACATGGGTGTGGACAGATCTCATTAAGACTTTACTTTCGGTTGTATGGTTATTTCCAGCAGTGAAATGGTTGGATACTATAGTAATTTCATTATAATCTTTTTTGAAGATCTACCATTCTATTTTCCACAGCAGTTGTACCACTTACCATTCCCACCAACAATGTACAAGCTTCAAGTTTCTTTTTTTTCTTTTCTCTTTTTTTCTTTTCTTTTCTTTTATTTTACAATACCATTCAGTTCTACATATCGGCCACGGATTCCCTTATTCTCCCCCCTCCTGCCCTGCTCCCCTTCCCCCCAGCCCACTCCCCATTCCCACCTCCTCCAGGGCAAAGCCTCCCCTGAGGACTGAGATCAACCTGGTAGACTCAGTCCAAGCAGGGCCAGTCCCCTCCTCCCAGGCCGAGCCAAGAGACCGTGCATAAGCCCCAGGTTTCAAACAGTCAGCTCCTGCAATGAGCACAGGACCCGGTCCCACTGCCTGAATGCCTCCCAAACAGATCAAGCCAATCAAATGTCTCACCCATTCAGAGGGCCTGATCCAGTTGGGGGCCCCTCAGCCATTGGTTCATAGTTCATGTGTTTCCATTCGTTTGGCTATTTGTCCCTGTGCTTTATCCAACCTTGGTCTCAACAATTCTCGCTCATATAGACCCTCCTCTTTCTCGCTAATTGGACTCCCGGAGCTCCACCCGGGGCCTAGCCGTGGATCTCTGCTTCCAGATCCCTCAGTCATTGGATGGGGTTTCTAGCACGACAATTATGGTGTTTGGCCATCCCATCACCAGAGTGGGTCAGTTCGGGCTGTCTTTCGACCATTACCAGCAGTCTATTGTGGGGGTATCTTTGTGGATTTCTGTGGGCCTCTCTAGCACTTTGCTTCTTCCTATTCTCATTAAGAAATAGTCCAAGTACTTTTGAGAATAAGTATTCCATTACTGGTGTGATGATACTCTTTTTCTGTTAGACCTAGCTGGCTTATAGCATCATGCGAGCTGTCCACTTTTTTTCTTTGTCCTTTCCTGTCTGATTGTTCTGTAATTAACAGTCAAATGTTGACACCTCCAGCTGCTATCATAGAATTATCTATTTCTTTCTTTAATTTATTAATTATGTTTAATATATTTTGAATGCCTGTTATCATGTTTACAAAGTTTTAAGTGTTTATATCTTCTTGCTGTATTAACATTTATCAACATATAATTTTTTTGTATTCTGTAACCTTTTAAATGGTAATAACTATTTATACCCTCTCCTGTTTACTTTTTTGCTCTTGAGATTGTCTTTTCTTTTTCTTTTCATTTTTTATCTTTGTATTGGAAATGAATTTCTTATAGACAAAACATAGTTAGATCATTTTAAAACACCCATTCTACAGATCTCCATTTTTTTTATTGCAAAGCTTATTCTGTCCTGATGTAAAGAAATCACTGATAAAGAGGTACTCACCCATTTTACCAGATAGTCAGGGTATTGTTCCCCCAATTCCATTACTCCCTTCTTTTCTGTTAGATTGAGCTGTCAACCATGGACTGCTTAAATGTCTTCTTTCCTTTTGTGGATGTTCTATATCTAGCTTCTTTGTGCTTTTCAAGGGAAGATTACACTGGCTAATTACGAATAAATTCATAACCCTCTAATTTATACTGTCCAATAGCATATGGAAAGCTCCTTTGTGACTGTCCACATTGCTTTCCATTATTAATGTCACAAACTACCTTTATTAAATGTGTAGAAAAATGTAACTGTACCCATTTTATGAATCAATCACCTTAGCTACATAACAGCAAAATGAGAAGTTACTAAGCAAATGCATAAAGTACCACATTTTAAGTTTGTAACTTAAAGGCAGTATTGTTCTATACGGCATTCAAATGTTTGTGCATGAATATTGAAAGCATCCCCAGTTTTTGTGTGTAATCTTCTTTCAATAATCAATACATGCACTCAGGTATTCATATATATCTGCATAGAGAGGGACAAGACAGAATGTTAAAATTGGTGAATCTGGATAAATTGTATGTGGGAGTTATTTACTTTATGTTCATACATTTCTTAGAACTTGATTTTAATACAAACAGTTAAGGGGCTACAGAGGTAGCTCAGTAGGTAAGAATATGTATTGCTCTTACAGAAGACTTGAGTTTAGTTCCTAGAGCCCAAATTGGGTGGCTCATAATCACCTGTATCTCCAACTCCAATGGGATCCAAATCCTTCCAGGACAACTATACTCACACGCATACATACTTACACACATAGCCCCCACCTCATACATAGTTAAAAATACAATAAATATTAAAAAAAACCACAAAAGTAAAAGTAAAATCTTTTTAAATGAAAACTCTTGGTAATATAATTTTTTCCTTATAAAATAAATTAAAAAATGTCATCTATTGGTTTTGAAATTTTATTTTCTATGAGCTCCCAAAGGACGACACAACAGTTTCTTTTTGATGCTGTAATACATTACTATGAAGTTATTAAAATGTACATTTTATCCTAGGATTTTGGAAGGCTGGAGTCCAAATGAGTCTCAGTGAATTAAAAATAGAGCTGTGAACCTGGCTTATTTTCTTCTGGCAACCCAGGGAAGGAATCCATCCCTCTGCCCTTTTAAAGGATCTATTGAGGGATTTCTGTCGTGATTATGTAGCTAGTAAGTGAGCGCAGGATAGGCAGTTAGTAAGAGCAGATCACAAACTGGCTGGAACACGTTGGGACAGGGTCATGCTGTTGTCCACAGACAGACAATCAAGATAGATGATGCCAGGCAAAAGGGACAACTCTAGATTCTGCTACTCTTTGGGGTATCTGGGTTTATGGAACCACCCATGTTTCCATGCAAGGATTCTAGGTGGTTAAGTCAGGCCCCTCTAAGGTTAGATTGATTTTTAGCTACCATGAGTCACCACAAGTCAACTGATTAAGTATTTTAATTGCATCTGAAAAGTCCCTTTCAACAGAACCTCTTTGGCTAAACACTTGGGAGCAGTGTGGAGACCACCAGCTGCCTGCTCCCTTTCTCTCTTCCTCTAACTCACAGAAGAATTTCTCACCCAGGCACATTATAGGGAGAGAATTCCAGACTCTGAGCTTCAGCCTAGCCAAGTTAGTTGACACATCATAAAGCTATAGCAGGAAGGGAGGAGTGAAGGAAATTTGGTGTGAAGTTTCCTGGTTGGAGACACTGAAATAAACTCTGGGGAGACAGGCAAGTGTGTGAAACACAGAGCTACACAGCGGAAGGACCGCCATTAATTTACACTCTCTGTGGCTGTCATGATCTAAGACAGAACGGACAGTGATTAGAGAAACACACCTTCTAAGATCAGTCAGCCTCCTTCTGGATGTCTCCTCTGTTTTAGTCTGTGGTCATTAGGCCATATGTCTTCAGGAGTCTTGAGTGTATGACCACTGGGAACTGACAGATGACACCAAGGCTTGAAGCTTTCCTGTTGGATTTTATTGCCTGGTAGTAACATTCACACCTCTTGGCCTCTTGGCTTCTCTGTAAAAATGGCGTCTGCTCATCTCTCTAGGGTATACACATAGGAAACTGAACATATGTGGGATAAAAGAGGGTCGGGTGGGGCAGATGTAAAGACACTGCCTCACTTCACTGTAAGAGCCATTTATAGATCTTCTAAGGCAGCTGTGCCTCGTGCTCTTCAGCTTCACACATCATCATTGGAAGTTTAGAAACGTCTTTACAGGGCATGCATTGCTTTCTGGAATCCATAAATGTAACATTTAGAGAGAAAAGTGACCCAGGATGAGTCTTAATGTGTTCACCCAAGTTTTGTGGTTTCATGATTTGAGTGTATGTGTGTACCTGTGGCATAAGCATGCATGTGTGTGCAGGTATGCTCAGACGTGCAGATATGTGTAAAGATCATAGGCTGATATTGGAATGTCTATTTCCACTGCTGTCCACTTTGTATTTTGAAATAAAGTCTCTCTAACTGAACATGGAGCTTGGCATTTCCCTTAGGCTGGTTGGCCAGTGAGCCCCCAAATCTGCCTGCCTTTGCTCCTGAGCATGAGAGTTACAGATATAATTCCAGGATTTTTACATGGATGCTGGCGATCCAAACTCAAGTCCTCATACTTGTACATGAAGTACCTAAACATCGAGCCATTTTCTCAGTTTTGGTTTATTGATAAAATTAATTTATTGAATGTAAAACTTAGAGGGGGAAAGCCTAAAGCTACCTTTACTGAAAATGAATTGTATACTGCTTTTATACTTATTTGTTTTCTCTACAGGCAGTCCAAGACATGAAGCTTATTGTCTACTCTTTGCCAATGAGAATTTGTTAAGTCTGGCTTTTAGGA
>CABHPQ010160114.1:12425-24137 GCA_902168405.1 Peromyscus aztecus
AGGAGGAGGAGGAGGAGGAGGAGGAGGAGGAGGAGGAGGAGGAGGAGAACTGGCCTTGTGTCTCTTACGAAGAAAGCACGTCCACTCCACACATCTCAGTGCCACTCTTCTGTTACGGTGTTACTCATCAAGAGACTAGTCTTTGAGTGTGGAACATTCTGAGAGTCTGTTCAGCCCTGTAAAACAAGTGCCAGTTTCAGTGAGGCTGTGCTGGAGGGCATTGTCTTGGGGGTTACTGTAACTTTGATTTCACAATAAATTTATCCCTAAGAATAAATTTTTCCCTAAATTTAGAAAAGAATCCTTTTCAACTTTGGACAGATTAAACTTTGTGGGCAAGAGACTGAAATTATTTCTTAATTTCTTTGCTTAGGATGAAGACAGATTTTCCTGGCAATCAGGAAATTTTTTTTTTAGATGAGAGTAAGAATAAATATTAATATATTTAAGGAAGTTTGCCCCCTGCCACTAGTAGTCCTAGCTAACTGTTATAAAGTAGAGCAAAAGTGGCTAAGAACACAAGTTTGTATCTTGGCTCTACTGTGTGACCTAGGACATCATACTTGATCTTTCTCTGTTTCATGGGCTGTTTGTCAAGGGTTCCTCATGAAAGGGCTTAGGCAGGAACAGCTGTTTTTGGCTGCCATGGGATCTGCTGACTGGAGATTCTCAGCACAACCTCTGCCCCTTTCCTTTTTTACTTGCTGCACACACCGGCTGGATTGCCGTTCTTTATGGTTGCTGCTGGGTCTTGCCTGCTCTAAGCCCTTTCCCTTCCCTCTAAATTATGCCTTTGGTAAAATAAAAAAAAAAATGAGTTCAAAAAAAAAATTATGCCTTTGTATCTGGTAAGAACCGGGATGCTGGAGGAACTTGCAGGAAAAAAGCCCTAAGGGGACCTCCGATTTTGCTTCCTGACAGCAGAGGGTGCCATAATGTTGCTCATGACAGAAATCTATACAGGATTACTTCCCTTTTCTCTGCCTGGCACTTAAAATAAGAGTCTCCTGGCTGGGAGACCAAAGTTGAGGACTTTTATTGTCCATTATGCAATAGTGACATGAACGGACACCAAGAACGCACTCTTATTGAGTGGCTTTCAATTTTAATCAGGCATGTCTGTTACCACTGTATTTTGTATTTCTCTATTTCTTGGGTCAGGTCTGCAGAGATAGAATATTCTCAAGAGTATGTGAGTAAGCCAGGTATGAAGCCACATGTCTGTCTTAGTCACCGCCCTGTGGCTGTGCTGAAGCACCATGACCAAGACAACTTATAAAAGGAAGCATCTACTTGGAGGCTTGCTCACAGTTTCAGAGGGTTAGTCCAGAAACATGGTGGAGAGCATGGGGTGGGAAGTGGGGGGCAGGTAGGCAGTCATGGTGCTGGGGCGGTAGCTGAGAGCTCACACTTGATCTGAAAGTTGAAGCCAGAAAAGGACACTGAGCCTGTCGGGGCTTTTGAAGGCTTCCCCACCACCAGTGCCACACCTCCTGTGGTGGGCCACCAACTGGGAACCAAATACACGAGCCTGTGGTGGCCATTCCCATTCAAATTGCCACAGTGCTTGTAATTCCAGCCCTTGAGGATTGCCTTAGGCCTCACTGTGAGAAAGTTTCAGACCAGCTGATGGGAAGTCTGAAGGACCAAGCAGAGCATACTCTATGCAGGCCAAGTACTGCTCAGTTTACCAATAGTCATAGACTAGTCAGAGCCCGGTAATCAAATGTGCCTACCAAGGAGGATACAAAACATGGCAGATAGACTTGTCTTCCAATGGAACACTGGCAATCCTTTCTGAAAATAAGGCTTTTTTTTTATTTTATTTTATTTTTTTTTTTACACTGAGTTACTGTAGCTGGAGTTTTATCTCTGGGTCCTGCCAAGCCCTGGCAGTCAGACAGCCAATTTATAAAATAAACACACAGACGCTTATATTATTTAAACTGTTTGGCCTGATGGCTCAGGCTTCTTGCTGACTCTTCTTATATCTTAAATTAACCCATTTCTATTCATCTATAAGTTGCCATGTGGCTCTGGGCTTACCGGTATCTTAACATGTTGCTTCTCATCACGGCAGCTGGCAGCGTCTCTCTGCCTCAGCCTTCCACTTCCAGCATTCTCTTCTCTGCTTGTCCCGCCCATACTTCCTGCCTGGCTACTGGCCAATCAGCATTTTATTTATACAGGCGATATCCACAGCAAGTTACACATGTTCATTATAGAAAATTAGAATATAGGGTGTGTATAAGAAGAAAGGAAAACAGTAAGTGCTCTTCACTTGGACCACCCAAAGATAACCCTGAGAGCATTTTCGTTCCGTACAATCTCTTTTCTAAGTATTAAAAACCCAGCAAGTTTGTGATGATAATACAATGCATGCTTGTGTTCTCCACATTTCCGTATGATAGAGCAAGCATATGCGGTGATGCAGTCTCCCTGTAAGCGTGGTTGAAATGCCTTGTGCAAAATTTCAGTTTGTAGAAGTTGGACACTTAGAGGATTACCCATACTTTCCTGAGTATGCAGAAGTGAGGAATGACATGCGCGTTTCAGGCGCTGTCCTTAGCAAACAGACCTTATTTTAAAGAGGTAAGACACTAGCCATTTAGCAAGGTCGAGTAAGAACTCCACAATATGAGAAGTAATAATTCAACCACCAAATGATTCTTCCAGCAGCCAGCGTACAGTGGGAAGCAAGTGTTCAAGATGTCTCCTCCCGTGGAGCTTACATTTTAGAGTGTGTGTGGGAAACGTAGTAAACAAGGTGTACTACTACTCAGCGATCAGAAATGAGGGGCTGATGGGGCTGAAGGGGTGACTGTGGCTAAGTGCACTGGCTGCTCTTCCAGAGGACTCGGGTTGATTCCCAGTACCCGCATGGCAGCTCACAACCATGCGTAACTCTAGTCCCAGGAGGTCCAGTCCCCTCTGAGGGAAGCAAGTCTGTATGAGGTGCACAGACATATATGCAGACAAAACACCCACACACGTGAACAAAACATTGAACAACAAAAAGAAATGAGATGCTGATTAATGTGTGCTGAATGAGTGCGTCTTGAAAACATGCCAAACAAGAGAGGCCGATCACAAAGGGGCACACCCGGTTGCATGATTCCATTTAGATGAGGTGTTCAGAATAAGCAAACCCATAGAAACAAATGTAAATAGTGCTTGCCAAGGGGCTGGTTGTGGAGGGCAGTGATGACAGTTAATAATGTTCTAAAATCAAGTGTGATGATGGTTATGTGACTGTAAATACACAAACGTCCCATTGAATTTATATACTCAAAATGGGTGAATTTTATGGCATGTTAGTTATAGCTCAATAAAGCTATTCTTTGTTTATTTACTTAAACAACCAATGTTTGCTCTCCTACAGTTAAGAAATGATTCCAAGGCCTAGACAGATGGCCCAGCAGTTAAGTTTACTGCTTGTTCTTACAGAGGACCTGGGTTTGGTTCCCAGCACCCACATGGTAGTTCACAACCATCTGTAACTCCAGTTCCAAGGGAATTTGATACCCTATTCTGGCCTGTGTGGGAACTAGGCATGCATGTGTTGCATACAAATACATATAGGCAAATACTATATAATAAAAATAAATCTTAAATGATTCTAGAATGACATGATTCTTGGGACTTATGTGAACATTATTGTTGGGAGCTGGGTTCTGGACAAAACTGGGATTTGATAATTATAATAGCTGGAATCTGGGCATAAGATGGTCAATTATATGACTAGTTTTCCATGTATCTGACATTTTCCACAGTAGACATTAAAAATGTATTAAAAAACTTATTTGGAGATTGACTCTGAGGCGATAAGCAGCAGTTCATCACTTGAACTGGAATGGTACTGGTTAATAGCCTGGGGTTTAGTGGCAGGTCTCTGTAGTTTGAATCTTGGCTTTGCTGTGTGACCCTAAAGTGACAAAGAGTCACTATTTTTTTTTCTTTAAAGGATTTACATCTTGTCTCTTTTCCTTTAAGCAGAATTTGCTATTGCTCAGTACTTGCTGCTCATCTACAGGGAGATAAGTGCTGTGGATGTGCCCAGAGGAAAGTGTTGCTTAGATACCACAGCAGAGCAGGAACTGACAGGTGGGATGCCCTGATGAGCCTGCAGTACCCAGGCACTTAGCATCATTGGAACAGGCAGTCCCTCCAGCTCCTCTCCAGCTTCACCTCACCCTCACAGCTGACCCCGGTAGCCAGGCCTCTGCAGATGGAGGAGACAGAGGTCAGAAGAGATAATTGTGCTCCTCACCTGGCCATCACATTAAGTGTTTTCTTCTCCGGTGCTTGAGAATGACCTCTGCCCTGAAAGCAGGGAGCAGCTTCATTTAGCCAGGCATGGTTCTCCCTTCTGGCTATGTACAGATGCATTTGCGAGCTAATGTCTACTTCTGGTAGGAAAGATTTCCCACTTCTTTTAATCTGTTGTGAGGGCCGGGTTGTTGATTCTGATCCTGGCCCTGGCAGAGGGGTCCTTTGACTACTTCCAGTGAGATATTCTTGACTTCATACAAGGAGACACAAACATCTTTACCTTGCCTTGCAGTACCTGTCTCCCACTCTCTTCCTCCCCAATAAACCCTGAGATCATCCATGCATGTGCTCAGTAAGCATTTATTGATTTCCTGTTACTTAAAGAATGTTATACTTATGGTTTGGGGGAGAAGAAAAGGAAGGAAGGAAGCCAGGTGGGGAGGCTAGCTACTGTCTTTGGGGAAAACCAGTTGGAGAATTAAAATGACTGTTCAAAAATTTTAGTTTCTTATAATACTTTTCCTATAACCCATAATATCTACCTTGCACTGTAGTCTCATGTGTGCAGTAAAAAGTCCTTCCTGACCTAAAGTCTCATTTTTCCTCGAAGTAGAATTCCCCACCATGAGAAATACACTCTTGGTTTTGATGCTCTGTACCCACCTGGCACATGCCTGGCACCTCTGAGAACTTCTCTCTCCCTCCCTTCCTTCTTCCTTGTTCCTTTTTCTATTACCTTCTTCTTGGTACTTGGACTATGTTTGGCATAAGCCACTTTTTTTTTTTGTTGTTGAGGTTTTGACTCTGAGGTGTATCCATCTAGTCAGCATCACCTCTCACATCTTCCCAATTGCATCCTGGGAGAGGTTAAGATGCAGGAGATGAGCCTGAAGACACTGCCAACACCAGATGGAATGAGAAGTCTGGATCTCATCCAGAAGGTAATGGCAACTGGATACTTACTGAGTGCTTCCTGTGGGCAGCCCCTGCCAGCACTCAGGGTACAGCAGGGAACAGAGACCCCGATAGATGGAGCCTTACCCACAAAGAGCTTATATTCTAGGGGAAAAGAATGGCAATCTAAACAGGAACGAGGTCATGGAAAAAGGACTGTTAGAGATGTGAAAGTATTGTGAGGAAGTGTCGGGGTGGGCTGGCTGCCTTAGCTGGGTCGGGTGCACAGGACGTTTTGGAGACACTACACTGGAGTGAGGAGTGGAAAGTGGGAAGAGAGGCATGCAGAGATGGAGTGGACAGACTGGATGAGGCAGAGAATTCCAACCACACTTAGCAGCAGATGCGGGGCCTGAGTCAGGGTTGGCATCTTGAGGGACAAAGGAGAGGCAGAATGTGGGGAACCCAGGCCTGGGTACTAGTAGGTAAGATGTGTTGTAGAGTTTAAAGGGTGGTCACTTTATGCGGTCTTTGCATATTGTGTTAAGAAGTGAAGATATTTTTCTTGTTCAAGTGGGAAACTGGAAAATTTCTAGCGAGGTAGGTCATCTCATTTACTGATGGTCTGAGAGGTAGACTGCAGAGAAGCAAGATACAGGCACAGACTAAGAGGGTGCATGGATCTGGGTGAAAGAGGCTGTAGGGGCAAAGCAGAGGGCCACACTGCCAGTAGGGAGTAGAGAAAAGTTCACTGTTTCCCCGTTCACCTGCACAGTGCACAGCAGCGGTGCACAGGATGCAGGCTGACCCGGGGGAGCTGTGTTTACATCTGGGATGGAGCTGCTGAGAGTTGGAGGGCTCCGAGTCTCACTTCACTGGTAAACACTCCATGTAACAGAAGACACAGAGCTGAAGAAAGAGACTTTGCTAAGTGTTCTTCTGTAATTCTTTCCCGTGAAGTCATAGGAAACCATCAGACTCCCGGGGAGAGTCATTAGATGCATGGACAGAAGAGAAAACGGCCAAGAGGCTCTACCTGTCAGTTATCCTCTCTCCAGAAAAATTTGGCTCATCTTCCTCACACTAACCAGCCTCCCTCCCTCCCTCCTCCCTCCCTTCCTCCCCCCTCCCTTTTTCCTTCCTTCCACTTACCTCCTGGTAAAGATTTTGTACAAACTATTGATTAGACCCAGGGTCACTCTTTTTAGTTTCCTAAGACCAGGAATCCTACAACTTCTGAGAGCTTGGGAAGGTAATTATATTTATAACAAATCTGACCGTGTATAAACAGAGCCTTGCTGGCTTACCACCTCAGCCAGTTGTAACATGTTCTTATTTAAATAACAGTGATGGAGGAAACCTAATTTGGAGGACTTAGGGACTTGGGTTCAAGACATGGCTTTGACACGAGCTGGGAGTTGACTAGAAAGACCTGTTTTCCTCATGAATAAAGTGGGATAATTATAATAGCCTCTTCTGCTGCTCTCTCTTCCACCCCACATTCATACTAATTATTGAACGGGATCATTAATACTAATTATTTACAGAGTCATAGCAAGCACTCATTAATGTGAAGATATCATGAATCTACACCAATGTGGATTGATGAAGGCAAGGGAGCTTGTGCTTGATGCTGCCATTTTCAAGTCCTAGACTTGTGTTTTAACAGGCCATTATGTTGGATCTCCATTGCTGTAACACATACCCCCCCCCCCCCCCAAAAAAAAACAACTTAGAAGGGGGAAAGATTTATTTTTGCTCATTGTGTGAAAGATTTCTGCCCCTAATATAGCTGGCTCCACTGCTGTTGGGTCTCTGGCAAGGTAGAAACATCATGGCAGAAGGGCATGGCACAGGAGCACTGCCTACCTCATGGCATCCAGGAAGCAGAGAGAGGCAGATTGAGACCGTGCGTGCAAGCATCCTCTTCTGTCCCTTCTGGGTCCCTAGGCTATAGACCAGTACTGTCCATGTTTACGGTGGGTCTTTCCCCTCAGGTGCTGTCCCTACATGCTAGCTGTCATTTGAAATGGCCCCACAGACATTCAGTTGGTTGATGAATCATGTAGACGTTTCTTAGTCTAACTAAGTTGGCGATCAAAGTTAACCATTACAGGTATTATAATGGAAGTTTGGGATGAAAGAATACAGGTCCTAAACTCTGTGAGGTGTAGATCAGGATTTACAGGTTCAGTGGTTTGCAAACTCATTTACATTTAGTATTGAAAGAGTCCAGAGTGGAGAAATCTTGAGGAGAGAGCTGTATTTTGAGTCCCAACTTTACCCAAAGGGGAGTGGTAGGGACATTTGCATCTTTGTCTCAATTCAAAAGGTCTGATGAGCTCACAGAGACCTCCCCAAGAGGCTGATGTGGCTCAGGGATTCTGACTGGGCAGATGGGTCACATCTGAGAGTTAAAGCTAATTCCTCACTGTCTCACTACTAGGTTCCATATGCTTTGGTCACATGACTCAGCTCATTTCTCTCTTTTATTCTCCCTATCTACGTTGGTCTCTTCCTGGTTTCTGGAACATTCTGGATAGTCTGTAGTTCCTCAGCATGTGTGTTCTTTTCCCAGATAACTGCATAACTCACTGCTCTTCAGGTCTTGATTAGTCATTTCCAGCCACTGCTGAAAACTGTAATTCCTCTTCCAACCAAGGAAAACTTGACCAAGATATATAGCAGTGGGAGACTTCAATGTCTCGTCCAACCAAGCAGATTTAGCAAGCAAATTAAGTGAGCACCAGGAGAGCCAAGTGCTACTTTAAATACTGGCAGTTACAAAAACACACATTTTGAATTGAAAGTATTCTTTTTCATTTGTAGTTGGATAATTTATAAAACTTGATCTTCTTGATCTCAAAGAAAATCTTAAACAGTAGAGGTTCTGCAGGTCACATTCCAGGATTGAAATTTAATAAGAATAGAAAGATAGGACAGTGACCTGAAAATTTTTTTTTATCACCTTATAATACATGCTATATGCCTGGATAATCTCTAGGAAGCAATAAAAGAATACTTCATGTAAAAAAAAATCAATGTACTTTGCAAAAGCTATTCATGCCTAAAGAAAAGTGTATAACTGTGGTAGTTTGGATGTAATTTGTCCCCATAAGCTCATAGGGTATGGCTTTGTTGGAGTAGGTGTGGCCTCGTTGGAGGAAGTGTGTCACTGTGGAGGCGGGCTTTGAGGTTTCATATATGCTCAAGCCAGAACTAGTATCTCAGTTCACTTCCTGTTGCCTTTGGGTCAAGATGTAGAACTCTCAGCTCCTTCTCCAGCACCATGTCTGCCTGCACACTGCCACTCCCAGCCACCATGCTGTGATGATAACGGACTCAACCTCTGAAACTGTAAGCCGCCACCTCAATTAAATGTTTCCTTTTATAAGAGTTGCCGTGGTCATGGTGTCTCTGTACAGTAATAGAAACCCTAAGACAGCAACTTTAAGTATTTTTATTAGCACTATGTAAGGCAGGTTTCCAAAAGAACTCAAAGCTCATTTTAAGAAAAACAGTTATAACACCAGAAAAATAATAAAGTTGAAAGCTATAATGAATGATTGTGAATCATATTTATCTCTCTGCGGCTGGAGAGATGGCTCAGAAGTTAAAAGTACTGGCTGCCTTTGCAGAGACACAGAGGAGGGAGACATTACCAGGCAGGAGGACTCCCTGAGATCTGGCTTTGGGGAATCTATAGAATGCCCTGTAGGTTCAGGAATGTCCTGGACCTGGTTTGTCCATGCCTGCAATGGCACCTCTGTTGTTACCCAGATTTGAGGAAGAGAAGGATTTTAGGCAAGCCTTACTTGTCAATATGGGAGAAAAAATTTAAAAAGTATTAGTAAAATATAATATTGCACTAATCAATAGTTATACTTGATCAAATATTTTTATTTTAGACACATGACAATGTACTAATGGCAAGAAATCCATGCATACACTTTATTGTATTAGCAAATCATGTCATTTTGATAGGTATAGAAGAGTATTTGGTGAGTGTTAATATTGATGCCTAATTCAAACATAAATAAACAAGGAATAGAACAGAGTTCTTTATTGTTCATTTTTGTTGACAACAATTATTGTCCTGTTACATTATATTTTCATTTTTTATTGTTACAGATTGAATATTTATATTCTACTGAGTTCATATGTTGGACTCCTAATGTCCAAGGGCATGATATTAGGGGGCAGGAGGGCTTTGGGGCGTGACTAGATGATCATAAGAGCGGTACTCATGAAATATTAGTGCCCTTATGAAAGGGCCACGAGGAGCTCCCATACCACTTTTGCGTGAGAAGACACAGTAAAATTTTAGGTTGTCTGTGAACCAGGAAGTGGGTCCTCTTTAGGTCAAATGTCAGCACCCTAATGTTGACTTCTAGCCATCTAAAGTTGTGTGGAGTACATTCCTATTGTTTGTAAGTTACTCACTTCATGGTGCCCGCACTAGAACGGGCTACAGCTCTCATCTGCGTGATGACTACAAATACTCTCCATGCTCTAAATAGCTTGAAGAGCAAACTGCCTACTGAGCCAAAGGTTTTTGTAACAAGAGAATTCCTCTGTAGTGCAAAGTGTTCCTAAGATACCCCTACGTCCTGCGATAGGACCTATTTAAGATCTTAGTTGCTTAGTTGACAAGCACTATATAATGTTCAAACTGAAGGGCAAGTTCATTCATTCAATGCCTGATGACTGACACTTCTCTACAACCCTACATCTTTGTTAGCTCATATGGCTTGCTGTTTCACATTCCATTACCGAATTAAAGCATACAACAACCATTCACCAACATCTGACAGCAAATGGTACCCTAAAATCAAATTGTGAAATATTTTTCCATTAAAATGGAGAACTAATCAAAGATGTGTTATCATTTTAGTTTACTGATTATTGGAAATTCCTGATACAGAGACCATAAAAGCAATAAATGGGGGCTGGAGAGGTGGCTTAGTGGTTAAGAGTACTTCCTGCTCCGCTAGAGGACCTGAGTTAAGTTCTCAGCACTCATGTCCTGGCTCACAACCACCCATAATTCCAGGTGCAGGAGAACCTGACGCCTCTGCCCTCTGAGGGCAACTGCACTCATGAGCACATACCCACACACGTGCACATAATTTAAAGTAAAATAAATCTTAAAATAGTGATAATTGGTATTAGTGATAGGAAAGCAAGACAATAATAACAAATAGCATATGGCTGATGATATAATTTCATATTTAAGAAGTACAAGACATTAGTAAATAAAACACAAAAATTAATGAGAAGATTTGTTTAGGTAACTGTTAGAAGATTCATGTATAAATCCTAGGAAACTGGATGCTGAGGCGGGGGAACTGCCATAAATTCAAGGCCAGACTGGGCTGCAGTGTGACTTCCTATCTAAAAATAACTTTTAAAGATGATTAGTAAGTAATGCATAAGAAACGCATTTATATAGATGGGAAAATCCACACAATACTTAGAAACATGTTTTGAAAGAAAGTACAAGAATTATAGGAAGAAAATCATAAAATTTTATTATGGGACATAAAAGGTAACAAATGGCAAGAAAGGCAGTGTTTGTAAACGAGAAGTTTGTTCATGTGCAAGGCCCCAAGTTGCTCCCTAGCACCACAAAATAAATAAAGGAGTAAGCACACAAATACACGAGTCCTTAAACATTTCAGCTATGTCTATGAGTTGGTAGAAATTTGAAGACTTACAGGGCACTCTTTATTTAATTCCCTATGTGTAGCTGATTTCTAATTCCTGGCCACCAGGCCCTCCCAGGGGTGGATGTCCTCCTGGTACTTCTGCTCTGGCATCTCTACCAGGCTGCTGTTCCATGAGGATGCCTTCCTCCCTCGCTCCCTCCTGTCTCCCTTCGCCATGATGGTGGTGGCAGACTTGGCAAAGTTGCGCTCCTCTCCTGCATGGTTACCTCCTTAGCTCTCGCAGACTCCACATCTGCTGTAGACCATCAGAACTCAGTCTGTCCTGGGGTGAGGATGCCCAGTTTGTTTGAGTTCATTCAATACAGTTAGGGCAGAATTGTTTGGGGAAAGGAAGGAAGGACGAAGAATGAAAGGATGATGAAGGGGAGAAATAATTTCTTTTTTGTCATGCTTCAATATATTTGAATATAGAGCTTTCCCTCTAAGTGCTATTTAAGTGACTCTCATAAATTTTGACATACAGGGCTTCCATTGTCCAGTTCTAAGAAGATTATTGTTTTGTCCTGATTTTCTACTTAACCCAGGTGTTATTTGTTTATTGAAACAAGACAAGACTTCTGATCTAACATGATTTTACTTGATTTTGCCAGTCATGTTAAGTGCCAACACTTTTTTTTTTTTCTGGTGTAACAAAGAAAGCCGCCGGGCGGTGGTGGCGCACGCCTTTAATCCCAGCACTCGGGAGGCAGAGGCAGGTGGATCTCTGTGAGTTTGAGGCCAGCCTGGGCTACCAAGTGAGCTCCAGTAGAGGTGCAAAGCTACACAGAGAGACCCTGTCTCGAAAAAACCAAAAAAAAAAAAAAAAAAAAAAAAAAAA
>CABHPQ010160115.1:0-16033 GCA_902168405.1 Peromyscus aztecus
TCTTTTTTTCAAAAGATTCATTTATTGTACAGTCTATTTACAAAAAAGAAATAAGGTGCAAATGTAGTAGAGAACAAGGGAACATGCCAGGCATATGTATGTGCAAAGCCAGTGTGGACAAAACTTATAAAGAGTCTGCTTCTATGTGCAGCACTGGGCAGTCACTTAAATAATCGATTACCTCGGAAGTTTCAGAAAGTTCAATCCTATATGATTAAAACTATGACTATCTTAATGGAAAGGTTATCACCTTTTACTCATGGAAAATCTCCAAGTTGCTGAAGGCCAAATAAACCATATCACACCAACTTACAAAATTCAAAGGAGCTTAAGTCGGAAGCCAGAATTATGTAGGAAAATGACTGAAGCATGTATTCTGTTTTCAGTAGCACTCACATAAAGGGGAAAATCTATACACCCAACTCTCTTCAGTAGCCAGTTACTTCTAAAACCAGAGACAAGTATTCTTAAATCCCTTCCTCAGGTTGGGCGCGATAGGTCCCAAGATAAGTCTTCATCACCCTAACAGAGTTTGTGACCCTCTGAAAGGCAGTGAAGGATAACACAGCATATTTCTGGATCTGTCCTCCCAAGTGTAGGCACAGCTTTCACTTTGGATACCTTGGATAACTGCTTTTATATTACCAGTTCTTCCCTTACATCATTGACTTTCTGTTAGGGAAATGTGACATCAAAATCTTGACATTGCTGCACTAGAAAATGGAGAGCAGTCTCAAGATCCATTTTCTTTGTCAAAGAAATCTTGAAATGCAACCTTCTGTTTCCACGCATTAGATATTAAAGACACTGAATCCCAATGGGAATTCTGTCTTCTCCTCTTTTGAATGGGTCTACCACCTGGTGACCTTATTCATGTCCTTTAGAACACCCACCATGTTTGGAACATCATTAACTCTCTGGCATTTTGAATGATGACTATCATTCATCTTGTTAACCCCCAAGGGCTGTCTTTCCACTTCATCTGCCCAATTATCTCTGTTGCATGTAGGTTGCTTGGGAGGAAAACATGGAGGCTGAAGAGAAGACTGAGGAAAGAGAGGAGGAGGAGGAGGAAGTACCGAACTTGGAAAATGATCTGGTTCTGCACTCAGCCCAGAAGTCACTGATAATGATGGACATTCAGTCCATGTTGGGTTCATTACTGCAATGTGAGACTGCAGGAAAGTTAGGTCATCTTCAAGGGCAGCTATCTTTTTAATGGTAGCTTTACTAGCAGATCATCTTCTCACTGCTTTGTTCTGTCTTAGAGCAGGTGATGATGGTTTCAAAATCAGTTTTGAAGGCATGAAAAGATCATTTTCCCTTCCTCCTTTTCCCATATACTGAGATAACTGGCTTATTCATCATTGGCAACACATAAAACATCAGCAGAAGATGGAACCATAGGTTCATAGTCATCAGAATACTCAGAGTTCAAGTGTGGGATCAACTCTATTAGGTCTTCAACAAGGTAATAAAGAAAACATTCTCCCAATAATACAAATGAGACTCCCAGCAGACCCCGGTCTTTATTTTTGCAAAGTCAGCAAATCCTGGTCTATGGGAACACCAAAATATGCCAGCATGTTTCTTAATATATTCACTGTGAGAGACACTGGTGAATTAAGTTCAATGGAACATTGTTCATTGGCACCTTCCTGCTACACTGCACACCATCAGGTTGTCTGAGAAGGGCTGGCTCCACTGAGCCCCATGAAGAGTCTGAGGGACTGAACTCCCCCCCAGGGCAGGCTCGCTCCTTCCGCCTCTCAAGAATGTTTTGTTTTTTATAGAGACCTTGAATTACATTATTAGTTTCTCATCTTTGTTATAACAGCTTTCCCAAAGGCACAGAATAAGAAAGGCCATTAAAATTTTTATATCAAACATGTATTCACAACTTCGATAAAATATATCTGATAGAAAATACAAATATGTCAGGTGTTTTGTTGTTGTTTTTATAATTTTCTCTCTTCACTTTTGATCTTACCTCTAATTGGAAAAGGTGTGGGTATCTATCAAAACTTTACATTTTTTTGTTTGTGTATGTGTTAATACATGTGTGTGACCACAGGCCAATCTTGGGTGGTGGTCTCTTGTTTTTTACAGATGCTAGTGAGTCACAGTGTGGGTATTGGGAATTGAACTCAGGACCTCTGGAGGAGCAGCTAATGCTATTAACCTCTGAGCCATCTCTATAGTACTGTCCCTTGTTTTTTAATTCAGAGTTTCTCACTGGGCCCTCAGGCTGACTGACTAGGCTAGGCTGACTGTGCAGCTGGCCAGCGAACCTCCGGGATCCACCTAGCTTCATTGCTGGGATGTGTTGAGAACGAAGCCAGGTCCTTATGTGTATATCACAAGCACTTAACTGACTATGCTCTCTCTCTAGCCACCCCCTCCCCACCAACTACATTGTTTAATTCTCCCTTCTATTACTTCATTTTCATTGTATTTTGGTTAGGCCATTAGTTGTAGCAGGCCATGAGCAGATTTAGGATTGTGGCAGGTGGGAATGTTAGAATTGCAGAAGGGTGATGTATTAATTGTATTTATTGGTTATGGATTGAGTCTATGGAAAAAACAGAAATGTTTAAATGGCTGCATATTTCTGATATATATTTGAGGCCATTTAATGTAACATTTTCCATATTTGTAACAATATATGCAAAATATCTTTGAAAATACCATAATTAAGCCAAATATTTATTGTAGTATAAATTTGGTGAACTTACAGTTCATGTAAAACCAGCTACTTAGAACACTGACTGTATTTCAAGCTTTGGTTTTGTTTGTTTGGGGATAAGATTTCATTCTATGTCTTAGGCTGGCCCCAAGCTCATCGTCTTCCCATTGTAGTCTCCTGAGTCCTAGGATTGCAGATGTGACAAAACATGGCTATTCAGCCAGCCATTGCAGGGCATGCCTGCAGTCTTGGTATTTGGTGTGCTGACATAAGATGATTGGGACTACAGCCTGGACTACACAGCAAGATCCTGGTTCAATAAAAAAAAAATGGGGACAGGGATATTATAAAAAAATGGGGACAGGGATATTGGTATTTTATCTTGTATGTTGGCCCCAATTAAAAAATACCATTCCCAGAATATATAAAATAGACCAAACAAAAGAAACATGCTACTATGAAATATGCAATTCACAAACTGTTTTAGGAAGTAGATTAAGTTAGGAGAACTAATTTTCTGGGTCTTAAGTTTCTATTTCTACTTATCTATGTAAAAAGGAACTTTTTTTCTTTTTTGAGACAGGGTTTCATGTAGTCCAGCCTCTAACTGAATAGATAGGTAGTGAAGGATGAACTTGAACTTCTGATCTCCTTCCTCCACCTCCCAAACACTAGGATCATGGGCCTGTACCAGCACACCTGGTTTGTGCAGTGCTGACGATGGGACCCAAGGCTTCATCGTACATGCTAGGCACACAGTCCACCCACTGAACTACATCCACAGCCCCAAGGCACGTATCTTCAGTAAGATCGTGGCTTCCAGTTCTGACAGTTTTATAGATTTGTTACCATTAGAACCATAGTCAGATATTGCTGTGTGGAGTGTAAAACAAAACAAACAAGTAAAAAACCCCAAACAGAGCTTTTGCGTGCATAACTGAATTAAAAAAAAAATAAGGGCCCAAATCTGAAACTGAAGAGGATGACGAAACTGAGTGTGAGCCAGCGTTGTGATTCTTAGAGAAGGCTGCCATTCTTAGCACTTAAGGATTTGGATTTGTGAAAGACATAGATAAGCCTAGGACTCCCATATAAAACCAAGATTCAGAGGCCAGACAGTGACTTGGTGCGACACAGACTATTTCTCGAATGCCCGAGTGCATGGGTTAGTCTACTGCACTGGAAAAACAACAAAACCCCTCAAGTTCAAATTTTCTCCTACAATTTATCCCAAGTGAAGAACAGGAGAGTCTTATTAGGAGACTGAGCTAAAAAAAAATGTCAGACTACTGCTGGCTCTGCGTTAAGGTCCATAGGGGTATGGTGTGGGTGGTGAGGTAGATGGAGGAAGGAGGGAAGGGGGAGAAAAGGAGCATGTGACGGAGTTGGAGAGCAGACAGTGGCTTCCTCTAAATGTCAGTCATCACCTAGCTTCCTGAGAAATCAACGTTAAAAGTCAGAGACCAAAAAAACATCTCCACAGCACTTCAGCATGAGGCATGGGAAACCAAGAATTTTAGAGAGTCATGCTCTCAACCAAGGATCCCCATGAACAGAATGCCACTAACAATGAGCTGATATCCAAAAATGAGGAGCTGTCGAAGAGAAGCAAGCCGTCCTTTGGCACAGCACACCAGTCCTGGCTCAAAGATTTTCAATGATAGTGTTATCAGAAGCCATAAACTACCTTTAAATAATAAAGACATAAAAGCAGGAATGCAAACCATGAGAAGAGAATAACTAATGTCAGGGGCTGGAGGGATGGCCAGGGTGAAGAGTGCTTGCTGCTCTTCCAGATGGCCCAAGTATACTTGTTGGCAACCTTAAATCTGGAGCCTCACAACTGCTGTAACCAGGTGGGGGAAACCCAACACCCTCCTCTGGCCTCCACAGGTAACCTTCCCCGCAATGGCAAATAGGCACGCAGACACATACACCTATTCATAAACATTTTTAAATCTTTGAAAAAATTATAATAAGATGCAGTATTAGAGCAAGTGGGGTGACTGAGGGAGTAAAAGTGCCTGCTATGAAAGCCTGGTGACCTTGATCCCCCAAATCCATACAAATATGGAAGCCGAGCATAGACTCCTCACAGTTGTCCTCTGACCTCCGTATGCACACCATGACATACACACCCACACTCCCCATCTCCCTCTCACACACACACAGTTAAGAATGGGCAATATCAAATAACCAAGCAGATTTGAAGTGATAAGAGAGAGAAATCTAGAAAAAAAATGAAATTTGAAGATCTATATTCAAATACAAAGATTCTGAAATTTCCCAAGAAACAAACACTGCCTTCTAAGTTGAGTGATAGCAGTCTTTTTCATACATTCTCTGGGCTCAAACTGTGTGCCACTTTGCCAGTGACTTCTGGGTCTTAACACATGACTCTCTAATCTCTGAGACCTAAACTTACTAAGTCTTAGCAAATCTGAAACCAGATGCCATATGTTAATGACACTGAACAGCCTCATCAAAATAAACCACACAACACCAGTGCTGATCCTGTTAGATTAAGACAAATTAAAAACCTAATACACAGTTTTGCTGTTGGGTCCTTAGGGTCAGAGGTCAGTATAGTATATTGCAATAAGGCTATAGGTTACTCATGCCACAATATTTTATTGTAACAAACCAAATGGGGATGAAACACCGAGCAGTAGCCCATAAATCTATTAGAGCTGAACTGTCAATGTCCCCTATACCAGGGTAATTTGTTAATTCGGAGCAAGTCCCTGTTTTCTCTAGACCTTGTAAACTCCTTTCTGAAACATCAATAAGCCATCTGCTTTGACTTGTTAATCCAATGACTTTATTCAGTCCAAAGCAATTTTTTCCTAATAAAAACAGAGTATTTATCTCCATGGCTATAAAAGAGGAGTGTTTTCAACTGTTCACTTATAGTTAAGAAGCACATTTAGTTTGGATTGATTTCCAATGTCTTGGTCATATCTTGTCACTTTCCATTTCTTATATACAGCATCTCAGTTTAGCTGTTTAGGAGGGGGAAAAACAGCCAAATTCTGGATATGTTACAGGGAAAGTACACAAAATCTAAAGTTCAGAGAGGAAAATAACTCACTCAAAATAAATACAGATACACATTTCCTATTATGATTTCCCCATTTGGAAGTTTTCTGGTCACTCCAGAGAGTGCTCATGCTAGCCGCTGTTTCTCTCTCCACCCTGCTTCCAGATGTTTGCCTATTGTTCAGTGTATGGCTGTGTCCTGAGCACCAGGGTAGATAATGTTTATCTGTAATAGAAACTTTTTATCCACTCTCCAGCTTTATTGTGTTGGTATCAAGTCAGCCTCTGAGCTGGGATCATATCATGCGAAGTTCTGCAAGACCACTCCAGAAAACTGACCCTTTTCTCCAACCCACCAGGCTGAGATAAAATGAGTATTTCCTAGGTGTCTGTGGGGGGTACTGCCCATGCTCTGTGAACGAGCATCTTGAGGAATCGTCACGCTTTGTGCACCCTCCGTCCTTGGAGCTTACTGCCAGCTGGCAAGTGGAACAGAGCCTCTGACCTTTGATCTTGAATCAGCTCCTCTTGGACTGTTAGAAAAATGATGTCTGGGGAGAGGCCTGGACATTTGAGTCATTACTGAGTTCTGCCCTCTTAAAAAACAAAGAGGGAAGGCATAGGTATCCTTAATGAGCAGAGGACTCAGATGTAGCACAGACCATAGTGCATTATGGGAATTGTCTCTCAGCAGCACAGCTCCCTTTCCCACTGCAAACATCTGAACAAAGGAAGAAGTAGGCAGCTAACAGAAAATGTACTGTAAGTGCCCAAAGTGTTTCACTGAGTTGTTTCGACTCTTTGTATTCATATGTAACTTGGTGAGCGCCTACTTGGAATTTTTTTTTTTTTTAATGTTTGAGATGGTATCACAGAGAGAAGCAGCCCAGATACTTCTGTGCCTCTCATGCCTCTTTATCCTCTCACTTTTACAGAGAAAAGAAAAAACTTTGTAAGCCCTTAAGTCAAATCTTAAATTGTTTTCTAGTATTTTAAAAAAAAAAAATGAGAAATGTCTGAGATTCGTGGTTAGAGCCATAGATTTCTAACAAAGTTTTCCCCAAATTTTTACTTTCATTAATTCTAACATTATTTTTCATGAAGCCTTAGAGCTGAACATAATGGTCATGTATTCTTAGCACTTGGGAGATGGAGGTAGGTAGGAGGTCATCCTTGGCTATGTTTGAGACCAGCCTGGGTTACATGAGGCTGGCGCGCTCGCGCGCGCGCTCTCTCTCTCTCTCTCTCTCTCTCTCTCTCTCTCTCTCTCTCTCTCTCTCTCAAATATAAATCAAATACATAAACATTAACTGCCCATATGGCATGAAATTTTACCAAATTACTCTTTTTCACTTAGTAAATAATAATGATATTATTTCTTGATCCCTGTCCTTTACCTCTGCATTATGTCTTCTATGTGACTTAAAACATGACAAGAAGGGCCTGACTGACAGTCACAGTCTCCTCACTTTGGTTTATCTTCATCAACAAAAGTAGAGCTTATTCTTGGAGATAGTGGTTAAGGTAGAAATAAAGAAACGGAGCCTTTGTGAGAGAAAATAACAGGCAGACTCCCTTACTCGATATTGGTAAGTGAACGGTGGGCAAGAGCTGTGAGGATATCAGCAAGTACGACGGAGTTATAGCCCTGACTTAACACATGTGTGAAAGCAATCATAATTATAAACTGCACTTTCACTTTCCAACTCAGTAGTGTAGGTGCTCAGGAATAAAGGGTTCACTTCCAAACCCAAGATAGAAAGCAGAGCATGATCAAGTTAGAGCTGTAACTCAGCCGAATAGCCACTTCATGTTAAAGTACAACATTGTTTTGACCTGAGTAATATTTCCTGAGTGATAGGACAATCAGTGTCCCAGATCCCTGCTTTGTAGGTTTTCTGTTAAGCTCTCTGATTAGCCTTGTTGTTTGTGTTTTTCCCGGATAATATGAGTTTGGAGTTTTTGTTTTGTTTTTGTTTGGCTTATTTTTTTTTAATGTTTCATGGAAACTTTTAGAAAGATGGCTATAGAGCAGAGACAAAAAAAGAAAGAAAACACTGCCTTGAAGACACAAACTAAACACATGACTGAAAATCTCCAGAGGACAGGTCAACCTAGCAAGAGATACCTTCTTACCAGAGCTTAAGGTCCTGGATGGAAGAACAGACTTCCCTGATTTGCTGCGGTTAGAACAGGTTAAAGGATCAAGGACTATGCAAACATTTATGAAAATGGCTAAGCAGTGGGAAGAGACAAGTGACAGAGGTCAGTGAAGCTGATTAAAGTGTTCCTATCAGTGAAGCAATGATCACGTGAAAGAACACAATTGGAGGGGTGTGTGTGTGTGTGTATGTATAGGGATGTAGGTGTATAAGGGTGTGTGTGTGCATGCGCATGCACATGCATGTAGGTATGTGCGTGTGCATGCTTTTCAGCATGACTATAGAAAATATGGTGTTGCATTTTGGAAATCACATTCGAGGAAATTAGTAATATTTTCATGCGCTGCTGGTCTGGCTTAGAGACAGAATACTTGCCTTAATGTACAAGGTCCTGGGATTTGACTGTTAGGATGATTTTATATGCACACTAACATACTTAGTCAAATGAAGGGGTTAAAAATACCTAATGCCTCAGTTGAAGTTAATAAAAGCTACTATATATGTCTTGGCTAAAGTAAAACTAAGTAAGAACTGAGCACAAACCTTCAGCTGCCAAGGAGCAGTAGAAGCAAGTTTTGTAAAAGAATACATTCATTCACATTTTTCCTAAGCTTGAAATTGTCATTTCAATGGGAAATTTTAATTTTAATAGGAAACGTAGCTAAGAGCCATGATTAAGTTTAAATATATTCTGTTCATCCTTATCATTTATCTTGATCTAGAAATTCTTTGATCTGACAAATCACGAAATAAGACTCCCAAGTTAGTAGAGAAATGATACAATGGTTTCTGTTGTTGAAGTTTCCCATTAAGACCTGTTATCTTAGTAATGAGATGAAATTTTCTTCATTTTTCTCTTTCCATCGGATTTCTTACATTTATAGATACAAGTCTCTTGTTTGAGGCTAATGGTTTATGTCTAAGTAAAAGTCTAGAATATAATGATTTTGGTGTAAAGATGTGTATGTCTGTCCAGCCACTTAAAGAAGTCTGTTATGTGAATGCAGAATCCTGTTCTACTTTGTCTTTCCTGGACTTAATTACACTTTAAAGATGCGGATTATACTAGGAGCTTTTCTTTAAAGGGCAGATATTTCCATTAATTTACCTATAAAGTGGTAGTTTATGACTAGTCAAGCATCATTATAAATAAAAGTACCTTTGCTGTACCCAAGACAATGAGAAACTATGAAAATGTTCCTACCTGCCAAAGCAACTCCCCCTTTATCAGGGAACTGGGACTTTGGTGTAAAATGCAACCCTGAGTCAGCCACATTGGAGACAGGATTCAAGAATTTCCATTTTATTTAGTACTTGTTGTTATTGCCGTATGAGACAGGGTCTCATACAGTTCATACAGACTAGCCTGACTTAACTCTTGATAGCCCTGCCTTCACCTCATGAGTACTGGTACTATAAGCAGGTATCATCATGCCCAGCTAGAAATTAGCATTTTAAACCAACATCCTAGATGATTTTGATATAAATGGTCTTCTGACTTTTTGTAAAATTTTACTTGGACAATTAGATATATTTTCAAGTAATAGCCATGGCTTGAGGGATGACTCAGATGTTAAAGTACTTGCCTCACAAGCACAAGGCTCACACTTCAATCAGAACTCAAATAAAATTGCCAGACGTAGTGGTGTGTCTGCATTCCTAGTACTAGGGAGGCAGAGACAGGTGGATCCCAGGGGTGCACTGGCTTGCCAGTCTAGCCTAATTGGTGAGGTCCAGACCATCAAGAGACCGTCTCAAAAGAAGTGGATGGCACTTCTAAGGATGACACATGAGGTTGTCCCCTGCCTGCTGCATGCATACACTCACACATACATTTACACCTGCACCCATAGTATGAACCTACTGATCCACAAACACATGCCCACATGTACAAGCAGACACACAAAGAATTTTATAATCTTTTTAAAGTAACTTGCAGAGTTTGACTTCTACATTAAGTAATTTGGATTATCCCTCCTACTGAAAACAATTGGGTAAAGTGTATAAAATAGAAGAATCCAAGGCTTAGTCATATTAACAAAATACTAGAAAATTATGAGGCCAACTTGTGAGACATCTGAGAGAGATGAGTCTGGTATTTAGAGGTGCATCTACTTGTAGAAATGTCTATCAATTCCTGTATCTCCAGGGATCTCCATTGAAAGACTGCTCAGAGGCTTTGAAATTTCAAAAATTTACAAAAATCATGGAACATAGAAGGAATATTGGCATGCAAAGGCCACTACGAAGATATGACTTTTGATTATGTCTACAAGAAAGGGTAAACCTGAAAGAGACCAGCCAAGGACTGATAATTAGCTTCAATTAATTAGAAAATCCTGGTGTACTTTATCTATTAGTGAGGTGTTTAGGTCCTTGGCCACTCCAGAGACTATTGTTTTTATCTAAATTTATATCTTATGATTTTACCAATAAAGACTCTGGAGTCTGAGGCTGGGGTGAAAACCTGCTAACTCGGGGAGGTTAAGGAGCAACTAGTTGACCTTCCTTCTTCCCTGGTATCTCAAAAAGAGAGCATCCTTTCACAGCATGAAACCAAAAAGACCTCCATGCTCAACGTCCCTCCCTACTACTACCTGTGCATCTCTCTATCCATCTTCTGGACTCTCTTTGACTCCCTATAACTACTTTCTGTCAAGTTGCTGACTCTGCATTCTGACCCAAGGTTGATTTTATTCAATTAACACAGTCTTGGTGTTCACAGTGTGATTGAAAATCCTGCAACAAGAGACAAACTTGAATAGGTCTTATGGGAAGGTAAAATTGTCCTAACCCATCAATTGCCTCATTAGAATTCTCTAAATAAATACTGGTACTCAATTAAAGCTAAAAATGGACACGAGAAAGATCATATGTTAGATAGAACCAAGAGAACCAATGCCCAATTGATGGGGGAATGTCTTTTTGTATGCTGAGAATATGTGTTGCTCTGATTGGTTGATAAATGAAGTCATTTGGCCTATGGCAAGGCAGCTTCAAGGCAGGCGGGAAATTCAAAGAGAGAAACAGGAAGAAGGTGAGAGTGGGGGGTGGGAGGGGAAGGGGGGACATGACAACATGCCAAGGAGCAACATGTAATGGGATGCAGGTAAAGCCACAGAACATGTGGCGATACATAGATTAATGGTTACAGCTAATTTAAGATATAAGAGCTAGCTAGCAAAAGGCTTGAGCCATGGCCATGCAGTTATAATTAATATAAGCCTGTGTGTGTTTACTTGGGGGATGCAAGTGGGAGAGATTTGTTCTGACTGCTGGCCAGCCGGGACACAGGAAAACTTCCAGCTACACCCACTAGAAACAGGCTCATATGGATGATTCAGATGGTGGGATTGTTAGCCATGGGTTGGTTGTATTGGAATTGGTTGGGCTTCATGTGGGACACCTTGATATGTCTGGATTTCAAACTCTTATTAGATCTGTAGTTTGCAAGTATTTTCCCACTTTGTTGGTTCCTTTTTTACTTTTACTGATAATGTTCTCAGATGCCAAAAAGAGCTTCTAATTTTCATGAAAATTTTAATTTCATGAGGGAGTTTGGCTTTTTCCTTTTGCTGTCTGTGACTTGTGTGTTATATTCAGGAAGTGCTTGTCTAATCCAACACATTAAAGCTCTCCCCTCCTCCATGTTTTCTTATAAGAGTTTATGGTTTCAGCCTTTACATTCGGGTCACTAACCCATTTTAACCCAATTTTTGATGTCTGATGTTAAATGTCCAAGCTTTCTCTTTTGCATGTAGATGTCTAGTTTTTTTCCACATGCTTTCTTGAAGAGAGTTGTCTTCTCTCTCACCCCCATTGAATAGTCTTGGCACCCTTGAAAGTAAAACATTTGGCTATTTCTTAGAGTATATTTTGGGTTCTCTATCCTGTTCCATTTGTCTCTATGTTTTTATGCTTATAACACAGTTATAATTACTATGTTATAATATACATTACTATAATGTAATGTTTTATATTACTATAAAACAGTGTAGCAGAGTTTTTCTGGTTTTTGTCTTTGTTTGAGACAGTGTCTCATAGTATAGTATAGACTGGCTTCAGTCCAGGCTGATACTGAACTCAACAATCCTCCTGCTTCAGCCTCCTGAATGTTGATTACAAGCATGAGACACCATGCCCGTCTTTGTAGTAAGTTTTGAAGTTAAGAAAATTTAGTTTCTTGAAGATTTTAAGAAAAGAATTTAATGGAGTTATAACTATATAGTTATGGGTTATAACATGATGCTTTTTTTAATTAACATAAATTTTTTATTGATTCTTTGGGAACCTCACATGATGTACTCCAATCCCACTCATCTACCAGTTCCTCCATGTCCACCCTCCACCCCAGTAGCCTCTCTACCCAAAAGTAATAAAAAAATAAAGAAAAAAAAGGGAAAAAAAACAAACACTTTGTTCCTCTGTCTCTCCCACCTCTCTATCACATACACATTTGTTGTAGTGTCCTTGGGAACTGTCGTGTGTCACACAGTAGACTTTTTTGACCAAACAGCTTTCCATGCAAATGTTCATTACAATGAGTTTTTGGTCTGGTTCAAGGCCTCTGACTTCTGCTACACCATCAATACTGGACCCTAACCAAAACTCCTCTCAGATATCCTGCTGTTGCCCTGAGTCATGGAGATCTGAAGCTATGGTTCCACAGGATCGGGCCCTTCACACGCTCCAGCAGGCCATAGATGAGGGGTAGATGTTGGGGTGGGCCAACTCTAAGCCCTGGATGTAGACCTGAATAGTAGCTGAGTTGGTCAGTCCTGGCCTCCACCCAGAACAAACCCCTCAGGAGCGGGGCATGGACAGCTCTCCCACACACATGGTGAGGAGTCAGATCAGCTCTCCTATGTGCAGGGCCAGCTCTCCTGCTATGGTGACCAGTGAGAGGGGGGCAGTTATATGAGGGCTGTTGAGGGTTGGGACCAGCTCTCCTGTGCCCACGCCATTTCCGGCTGAAGTGGCCAACGAGGGACAGGACTAGCTCTCTGGTGCCCAGGACACCAGGGCCAGCTCTTCCATCACCCTTGGTAGTAACATGGGCCACAGACATGAACACAGATGTCTGCGGTAGGACACAGACCCAGACATGGCCCTCAGCCACAGCATCAATCCCCAAAAATTATCAGCTGCCAACTGAAACCTAACTGTTGGTCTGTGACTGAGACTGAGCCCAAGAAAGCTTTGTTTTGACCAGCGTTGAGAAGTATTTTCCCCATCAATCATTTTATAGTTTAAAGTTTTTAATTTTTAAATCTCTTTGAGATTCTAATGTAATTATATCATATATATGTAACATATGAATTGAGCATGTTGTATTTATATATTTTGGAATACATACACATGCATGTGTGTATGTGCATGCATGCAACTAAGAAAAAGATTATGACTTTGAAAGAGAATAAGAGGGGGTACATGAGAGGGTTTGGAGAGAAGAAAGGGTTATGGGAAATCATGCAATTATATTATAATTATATTAGGTTTAATGGTTGTATGATACACATGAGGCATTGGGTTTGCCCCAGCACCACAAAAAAAGTAAAAGCAAATAATAACCTGTGCCTTTTGAGCTAATGTTTATGTATAGATGAGAAAATGGTCCATTTTAACTCTTGTACATGTAGATATCTGGTTTTCCCAGGCCATCCATTGATGAGGTGGTTATTTTTTCATTGTATGTGCAGTTCTGGGCTTTTTCTCCTGTTCCATTAGTTGGGGTGTCTGTTTGTATGACAGGACTGTGCTGTTCTGGTCACTGTAGCTTTGTTCTTTTACTCAAGACTGCTTTGGCTGTTGAGGACTTTTGAGGTTTCATATGAATTTTAGGAATCTCTTTATGTTTCTGTGAAATATAACATTGGAATTTTGATGAAGATAACATTGAATCTATAAATAACTTCAGATAACATGAGCATATTATCAAAATTACTTCTTCAAAGCCAATGACACAGGCTATATTTCCATTTACTTAGGCCATTTCTCATTCCTTTCATTGTTGTTTTGGCTGTAAAGATGTTTCTTCTCCTTGGTGAAGTTTATTCATAATTTTTGTTGGTGGTGTTGTAAATGGTAGCAATTTTTTAATTTCTTTTTCTGATGGTTCCCATTGTTATTATAAAGAGCTACTACTGGTTTTATGCATTGGTTTTTATCTTTTTTTTTTTTACTGAATTAATTTGTCAGTTCTAGCAATTTTCAGCTAGAGACTTCAGGGTTTTATATGTGTACAACCAGTCATCCTTGAACAAATTCACTTTATCCCTTCCATTCAGATAACTTCTGTTTTCCTCTTTCCTGTGTAATTTCTTTTTGAACTTCTGGGGTGAAAGTGGGCGTCCTTGTCTTACTCCTGGTCTTAGTGGAAACCCTTTTCAACTTTTCAGCATTGTTATGACCAATCTTGGTTGTTCACTTGACTACATCTGGAATCAACTAGAACCCAAGCAGCTGAGCACACCTGTGAAGGATTTTCTTGATTGGATCATTTGAGATGGGAAGGCCTTCTCTAAATCTGAGCCGTAGCTTCTGATGGCAGCCTACACAAAAGGACATTTTGCCTGCTTACCCTCACTCTAGCTGGCAAGTCCACCTTTCCTGCCTCAGCAATATTCCTTCACTGATATTTGAACCTACTTCTTTTGAATTCCAATGCAGACTGAAGAGCAGCTAAAACATCGAGCTTCATGGACTGAATAACTACCAGATTCTTGGCCTTTCTTGCTGAGAATCAACCATCATTGGACTAGTGGACCACAGCCCCCTCTTTATTATATATATATTCATTCTGTCAGTTCTGTGCCTCTAGAGAACACTGACTAATACAAGCATTGAGTATGATGTTAACTATGGGTCTTTCATTTATGGTGTTTTTCTGTGTCAGGAAGTAATTATTTTTATTCTTACTGTGTTGAATGTTTTTATCATCAAAGGATGACTTTTGTTGATGCTTTTTCTGTGTTGGTTGAGAGGATCATACTGAGTTTTGTTCCTTACATCTGTTAATATGGTATATCATATTGATTTTTGTTGAATAATTCTTACATTCCATAAATCTCTCTTGATCATGATGAATGATCCTTTTAATGTGCTATTGGATTCAGTTTGCTAGTATTTTGTTGTCGAAAAATTTTGCATGTATGTTTGCTGTAATTTTCTTTTATTGTAGTGACATTGTCCTTTCGTATAGAGGTAATTCTGACTTTATAAAATGAATAAGAGCTTTACCCCTCCTCTTCAGTTTTCTAGAAGAGTTTGAGAAAGATTGGTGTGGTGAGTTGAATGATAAATGTCCTCCATAGTCTCAGGCATTTAGATACATGGTCCTCAGTTGCTGGCACTGTTTGGATGTGTAGGTGTGGAGTAAGTATGTCACCAGGGGCAGGCTTTGAGAGTTCACGGACCATTAGAGAGTTTAGAGCCATTCTAGTTCACTCCCTCTCTACTTTCTGCTTTCAGTTTAAGATAGGAGTCTCAGCTTGCTACTCCAGCTACCACGCCTGCTACTTCCCATCCATGATGAACTCTTAGCCCTCTGGAGTCATAAGCCCAAATAAACTCTTTCTTCTGTAAATTGCCTTGGTCATAGTGTCTCATCACAGCAATAGAAAAGTTAATAATACAATTGGGATTCTTTCTTTAAATGTTCTGTAGAAGTCCACTGTGAAGCCATGCTGCCCTAGACTTTCATTTGACACAAGTTCTATTGATTTTATCTCCTCACTCATTATTGGTGCATTCTCTCTCTTCTTGACTCAGTTTTAGTAACATGTTTATTTCTAGGAATCTATTAATTGGTATGTTGTGTTTCCATTTTCATGTATCCACAGATATTTTTCAGTTTCCCTTTTAATTTCCTCTGTAATATGTTGATTGTTCAAGGGCGTATTATTTGATTTCCATGTGTGATTGTTAGTGTTAATTGTCAATGTGACAAAATCTGTAATCACTTGGAGACCAATTTCTTGACATTTTTGTCATGGAATTTCTTAATTATCTTACTTAACATGGAAAGACCTGTCTTAATTGCTTGTGGGACCTTTTCCTTGACAGAAGATCTTTGATTATAGAAATCAGTTGTGCATTTACTTCTCTCTCTCTCTCTCTCTCTCTCTCTCTCTCTCTCTCTCTCTCT
>CABHPQ010160115.1:23965-46968 GCA_902168405.1 Peromyscus aztecus
TCTCTCTCTCTCTCTCTCTCTCTCTCTCTCTCTCTCTCTCTCTCTCACACACACACACACACACACACACACACACACACACACACAGAGTAAAGTAAAATAAGAAAAGAAAACAAAAGTGAAGCACAGTTAGAATTCTTAAACTAAAACCATATTTTCAAAGTTACATATAAGAAACATATTAACTTGAAGCTTGTGCTCGGCTAGCCGGATGACTCCCTGTGTAGCTATTTTATCCTGTGCAGCTATCATTTACTGAGTAGTTTATACCCTGTATCACGTTTCGTCCCCCCCACCTTATATACTGTGCAACGTTATCATCTCCAGTTAGCATGTGTGGTTCCTAGTAGTGAGGCAGGCAGCACGCTGAGGCCATAGAGTTAGCCAATGGCAGAACCCAAAATTCAACTCTGGCCTTGCCGAAGTGGGAAAAAAAACATTCTTAACCACTGTTACTCATGGATATTTTGTCATTTGGCTCCATCAGAATAGGTTTTTTTGTTTGTTTGTTTTTTAGTTCTGAAGTAGAAAATTAATATTCTTATTACATAACTGTGGAGAAATATTAGAAAACTCAGACAAAGAAAAAGATTGTAAATAATACCCGTAATTCTGCTGTATTCAAATAGGTATTTTGGGTTGGGGGATATTTTATTTATTTTTAAGGACCTGAAACAAGTATGTCAGGCTTCCGTAATCATGGCATTTCTCTGCACTCACTTTGAAATCTAGGTGCTTGATGAGCATGGAGCAGCAACACATCTCTTAGCTCACCATTACTTACTTGCTCTCTGCTCACATTCCTTCTTAATATGGTCAAACATGTTGGTTAAACCCCGAGTTTATCCCACTCATTCTGCCCCATTTTGAGACTCTAACAGTTATCAAAAACAGACGCGGTCCCTGCCCTCAAGGAGCTCTCGATGGATTTGAAGGGGCTGACTTGCATCACAAAACGGCACAACTCACTGTAAATCTGCCACTGTGATAAATGGTATGTGAGAAAGGAGTGTGAGTTTGTACGGGAGGGTTTGACCTAACCAGAGCAGGCTCTCCTCGTGAAGTCTCCTAGTCAAGCATTGGTGCTTGAAGTGCAGGTACAGCAGGGAAGGAGGAGGCTTCCCCAGGAAGGGGACAGTAGTGCAGTGTCCTGGACAGGAGAACCCTGGGGGCTGGAGGCTGAGCTCACTGCTAGAGTGTGTGCCTAGTGTGTGCAAGGCCCTGAGGACAGAGGGGAAGAGAATGGTTGGCGTGGCTAAGGTGCAGACAGTTACAGGAGGGGGAGGCGTGGTGTAAGTTGGGGCTGGACAAAGTAGGAGCCAAGCCATAGGTCACGTACACAGTGGGGGCGGCAAGGATTGCGTGATATAGCAAGAGAGAAGAGCAGAAATGGGGGCCAGAGGGAAGGTCTACACAGACTCACAGTGCCGCACAGCAGTGCTTTCCATAGCGGTGGGAAGTTCTCCGCACCATCTCCTGTGATGGCGACTGCTCTCTTGAAACCCAGTACTCTAAATGTGGCTAGTGTGCCCAAGGTGCTGTGTGTCTAGCTTTGGTACTTGTATTAGCCTCCTGCTGCCAGGGACCAGTACAGCGGCTACACTCAAGTACATCTGAAGTATAGCTGGTGTAGCTGAAGAACTGAATTTTCATTTTTATTTAATTTCCATGAGCTTATTATTTTAAGTTTGCTTTATGTATATGGCATGTGCCTTGAGAGTGTGTGTGTGTGTGTGTGTGTGTGTGTGTGTAACCATCTGGGTGCAGGTGCCTGTGCAGGCCAGAAGAGGGTGGCCGTGAGTCACATGCTGTGGGTCCTGGGAACAGAACTGCATTCCCCCTTCAAGAGCAGCCAGTGTTCTTAACCTCCAACCATCTCCCCAGGCCCTAGTTTCATAAATGTAAATGTAGAAGTAAACAGCACATGAGGCTAGGGGTTACCGTATTTAGACAGCATGTGGGGTGGGGTTACCATATTTACATAGACCACTGACTTTGCTCCGAAGAAAATTTGAATTATGGAAGCTTCTGTCCACGCTGGTATTTTGTTTTACTTTTGAGGAAGTAAAATCGTCTCCTTCTCTGAGGGTAAGTTTTATCATGTGTTAAATTAGGTAGCTATTTGACTACTTAATATGTTCTTGGAAAGCTACAATTTCACGTAAGATATTTTATTATTTAGGGACCATGTCTTACTCACATGGAATCTACAGCACATAGAATCATATTAATAATAGGCCCTAAATGAATATTTGATAACTAAATAAATGAATAGTGACATGAATGGCCATACAGTAGTCTCTTCTTTACTAATTTATCTGTATCAACTGTCACTCACCTCGGTGACCAGGGTTGGGGATGCCCTTTAACCACATATTCATCCCAGTTGCTTACAGCTCTTGATAAACTGAAGTCTCTTCACTCACCTGTGTCCATTAAGCAATCTTCAGAAAGAGCTTTTCCCATTCCCCCCCAAAGATACATAATATTCTAATTAATAGTTAACCACCCTAAAGGGAGAGCCCAAAGTGCTGGCAAAAAGGTAGCTTGGTGACCTGTTTAAGACAATGACAATGTACCATTGTCCTTTATGGCCTCTGATAAGGTTTGTCTCTGCTTCAGATTAATCGCTGGTTTGAGATGGTATTGATGGTCTGAGAAAAACACCAGTTTCCTTGTACCACGCAGTCATTAGGTGATGTCTCAAGGTTTGTTGGGTTTATCTCTGGGATCCATTCTCTCCAACAATGTCAGGTCTGCTGCTGCAACACACAAGGGAAAGAACTTCTGTTACTTGGAGACAAACAGACTTCCTCACTGTGTTAGGCAAGTCAGTGAAGAGTCAGGGCATTTAGGAAGAGGTTTTGAAATGGAAACATGAGGTCTTTCCTCACAAGAATGCGTAGTCACAACAGAGATGGAAGTGGGTGGCCAGAGACCCTGACTTCAGTCACAACTTGCCCCTAATCCCAGGTGTCCTCCAGCAAAGAATTGAGTTCTGTGCTTCAACCTAACTCTCCTGAGATTCTTCTCTGGAAATCCCTACAACCCTTCCTTTGGGGGACTTTAGAAGCAGTAAATGATTCACCTTTGTGACGTTTTCTCAAATTCTTCTACAAAACAAATTCCATACAGATGTGTATTTGCTGGTGTTGGAAGCCAAAAGGTCATACACGGGGTTAGAGGGAAGAGGGTAAAGCTGGTTGACTCTACATTATGTTACAGCGTGGATTCTTATCAATATGTCTTTTCTTTCCTTCAGCCTGGAAGGCAGCATTGATGCATTTTTCTAGAAAGCCAGTGCCATGGTGAATCATGGGTAGATTTGTTTTTTGAGTATATTTGGCAATTAATTTGGAATATTAGAATTTCATAATTTTTCCTAGGCATTTTTTTCTTTTGCTTCATCATTCTCAATGAAGAAACAAAATATTATAAAGAGAAGCTAAAGATTTCCCTGAAAACATACCATATTCCTCTGGGGAGTAGTATTAGGAGGCGCTCTGACCACAGTCACCCTGGCCCAGTCAGTAAAACATGGCCCCTTTGAATTATAATGCAACTATTCATTTCTCTTCCCATAGCTACTTCCAGCATTTCTTATCTCTTGCCCTACTAAATCATCCAGCGCGCACACACACACACACACACACACACACACACACACACACACCCCTACCCCTTGTCCAGTGCACCCAGTAGGGGGGAGGGGGCAAAGGAGACAAAGTCATTTATATAATGTGTCTCCCCGCTGAGCCCCTAATGGCCGAAGCTTTTGTTCTGCATTCAGTGTCTGCCTGTGATGGGCAGGAAGCGGCAGTCTCCCTTTGTTCCATGGCCTTATTCAGCAATTTAGATCCATCATAAAAATCAAATATGCATGTTGCAATCGCCTTGCGTACAACAGCTTCAATTTTCACTTTTCTTTAATTTGAACTCCACAGGGGAAGAAAGAGAAGGAAGGAAAAAAGGGAAAATGGGGGTAAGAAAAAAAATTGCTTTGTATTTTTGCTTAGTGGACTGTGAAAATAGTCAGTAATGAAAAATATATTTTTTTAAATCTCATAGCTGCATTCCTTTCAAAATGAGACATACCAGCAAAGTAGGCCAGTAGAATCCCTCCATAAAATACTCTGAAGCCATTCTGGTTAGTGCAGGCTCTAGAATGTGAATTAACGAGTAAAGAAAAAAATATATATGAGCAGTACAAAGGAGAAGGAGGAGGAAGACTCTTTGGGGCTTAAGGAGTCACCCTGTTGAGAGAGGGACCTCTGCACCATTTCTAATTATAGCCCAAAAGAACGTTTCATGTTCAGAGACTGTCACGAGTTTCTTGTGTTTAAAAAAAAAAATTAGGAAAAGGTTCAAGAGGGAGTAAGCCATTACACTGAAGGACATGTTTTCTCTCCAAATAAAAATGAATACATCGACAGTGATGTTTTTGTCCATTTATTGATTTGCACACTATATTTAAAATTTTCCCAGAACTTCAAAGGTTGTGTTCCCCAGAGTTCAAATAAATTTACATCAGCGGCTTTGGTATTGATTATTCAGAAAAATACAGAACCCTTTACCTACTCCATTATTAGACTTGAACAGCGACTCTACAGAAGGGGCTTTGCCCTAATAAAAACAATATGGCCAATATTATTTGATTTATTAAAAAATAAAAGATCTGAAGAACCGCCTCTTTATGCCTGCTTTCACTTAATAATATAGTAGGGTTCCCCCCTTTTTTTTCCTCTTTCTTTTTTTCTTTGAGAGACAAGGTCTTACTGTGTAGCCCAGAAGTCCTCTTCTTGCGTCAGCTTCCTAAGTGCTGGGATTACAGGTAGATGACATATGTTTCTAAGGCTCAGGCCAACCTTAAACTCAGGCAGTTTAAAGGTTCTTTGCCTGAGAGCTTACAAGGTAATTCCAGGGAGACTTGCATGAGTCAGCGTAAGACACACTGAGTGCAGTGTGGTCAACATGAGACACAGTGTAGGGTGGGAAGCAAAGCAACAGAAACATCACTCAGGATCACTGCTGATGGTGAAGGATTCCATCAGAGTGAAGCTTCCTCCTGAAGCTGGACCAGTGAATCTTGGATCAAAACCAATTTCACAAGTTTGATCCAGCTGTGATAGGAAACCCACCTGGTTGTGCTCGACTAATTAGAGATGGGTGAAGAGGGGTTACCTTCTCCAGCATGATTGATTTTTCTTTCAAACTCCCCAGTTTCAGACAGAGAACCTCTGGCATTTGCAAGTGTTCGCTTTAGTACAGTTCGCTGATGCATGTAATCCTTGCTAACTGAATCCCATTTTCTCAGAGTTTGATTTCTCAGCCTTCTTGTGTTCTGGTATATTTTAGATTTACTTTAGACTTTAAGTGAAATAGAGGTATACCCAAGACATACTAGGAGCAGAAATAAATTTAATATTTGGATTTTTTTCAGTTGCCTCCATTGGAAATACCTATATCTACAAAAAAAAGTGTAATTAAAAAATGGATTCCACATGATTTAAGCTGATATATGACTCATGAAATTTGTTTTTGACTTGAATATAGCTGTACTGGAAAGAAAGGTAGAATTAAGATGGATAAAAGCACCTGCAAATTTACAGCATTGGATAAAGTCTGTAATCATGGACTATAACTCAGGGAGAAGCTACAATCCTGTGCTACCTCAGCCTTCTCCCTCCGTCCCATCTGTTAACACTACTCCATATCTCTGAGGATATTCGACAGATCTCAGCCCTTGTAACTTCTCATTAAAGTCAGGGCCATCTGCTGACGTTTTATGTTTTCAACTTCCCTCATGTGAGGAAAGATACTAGACAGATGTATTAAATGATAAACATCTCATCTTGGAGGACGAAACCTTCTCTCTTTGAGTTTAAGCTAATTTAACATACACATGTATATATCTAATTGAACATTTCCTCTCTACTATTTCAGTTCTGTCTTCCCAAGAAATGCATTGTAGAGGACCCGGAGGAAAACTATTTTGGGCTGTCCTGTTTACATTTCAGGCCATTCCAGTTACTGCCGTTGTTCTTGGGTATGCTCTGCTTTGCCTCACCACTGGAGTCTTCTCAAATGCCCCTTTTCTTCCTCAGTATGAAATGCATGCTGAACTAGTAAATCTCAATCACTAAAGCCATCTCCTCTGCATACAATCACACAGATGCTGAGAACACATGTACACTCTAGAACTAGACAGTTGCACTGACAATGTAGCTCAGAGCCCTGGGTTGGATGCCCAGTACCATATAAACCAAGTATGGTGGTGTATACCTATAATCTAAGCATGTGGAAAGTAGAGGCAGAAAGATCAGAAGCTCAGGATTAGACAATCTCAGTTCCAGTTCTGGGTCCAACCATGACCAACTCTATCTTTGGCCAAGTTAAGCCTTTGTACTTTCATTTACAAAAATGATCATATGATGGTAACAGAACCTGATACTTAGCACTGGGTGAGTGAAGTGAGATAGTGTAGTGAGTCGTCAGAGGTAGGGTCTCTAGGTAAGTGGACCCGGGGCAAAGAAGCCGAGAGAGATCCAGATGGGGTTTTTGTTGCTTGTCTCCCTTCTTGTTGTTGCTACACTGGTGTGTGCCACCACATCTAGCAACCAAGGTGTTCCCCCTTAGAATCAACCCTCGTGGAAGATGAGGGACAGGCAGGTTCCTTTCGGCTGAGAGCAGATAGTGGAGGTGAGCTTTCTTGCAACACTGCTTTAGCTAGAGCAGCAAGCCTTTGTTCCTGAAGCAGATCTGGATGGCATGTCAGTGTCTAGCAAGCCTGTTTGGTAAGGGCTCAGTAAATATTACTGGTAATGGTGCCAGTGTGTGTTTAGCTGGGAGACTCTTCCCTGCAGTGTCTCAGATGATTGCTCCATTACCCATTCAGAGCAAAAGAGGTGTGTAGTGCTAGGTGAAGGGTGTGGCTCTGAAACTGCTTGCTGGGTTCTAGTCCTAATTTCCCCAATAGCTGACAAACAACCCTAGGTACAGTCTCTCTGTGCCTCTGTTTCTTCTTCTGCGAAACAGAAATAATGATAGTACCCATGCTCGTGGGGTTGTTACAAGGATCAGGTATGTTAATACACACTTTTGAACAGTGCTTGACATGTAATAAGCACTCGTATGTCTTCAAAAAAGTATCTGAGAATCAAACAGTCGTGGGTTTAAGTCCCAGTTCTGTTACTAGCTAATTCTGCTAACAAGGTGCATGTTACTTGATCTGTTACCTCAGTGTTCTCATCTACATAATAGAAATACTGATGTCTGCTTTATAGCAAAGCACCAAGTACATGAAAGTATCATGAAGCAATGTTGATAGCCTTTTATTTATTTATTTATTTTCTTTTCTTTTTCTTTTTTTTTTTTTTTTTTTTTGGTTTTTTTGAGACAGGGTTTCTCTGTGTAGTTTGCGCCTTTTCCTGGAACTTGCTTTGGAGACCAGGCTGCTCGAACTCACAGAGATCTGCCTGCCTCTGCCTCCCAAGTGCTGGGATTAAAGGCATGTGCCACCACGGCTGCCCGGCAAAGTAGCCTTTTCTAAGATAGAGGAATAATCCTGTCTTTGTTCAGAAGATTCTGTGAGCTATGAAAAAAGTGTGCTTAGAATGGTGCCTGGCATGAAGTACTCATTCAGCATGGCCAGTAGGACAGCAGTCACGGTGTGAATCTTTGCACAGTATCTCCTATCCCACAAGAATACACATCTTACTTTGAAACCTATTATGAATCTGTTCCTTATTATTGTTCTTTAACCTTTGTTTCTTCTTCTACCTGATCTGCTATGCTTTATTTTTCTCTTCCTTTTCTTCTGTTCACAACTTATAAAAGAAAACTTTTAATTGGGGTTGGCTTACAGTTTCAGAGGGTGAGTCCATGACCGTCATGGTGGGGAGCATGGTAGCAGGCAGGCGGACATGGTGCTGGAGTAGTAGCTGAGAGCTCACATCTGATCCATAACCATGAATCAGAATGGCAGAGAGACTAGGCCTGGCACGGGCTTTTGTCACCTTCAGTGACACACCTCCTCCAACAAGACCACACCTCTTAATCCTTCCTAAACAGTCCACCAACTGGTGGTGTGTGATATTTTGTTTGTGTTCTGACAAAGCTTGCCTGGAGATCAGAGGACAGAGCTAGCTGCTAGTTAACCATAGAGGCAGTAGTGGCACACACCTTTAATCCCAGCACTTGGACGAGAAAGCAGGAAGATCAGGAGTTCAAGGTCACCCTGGGCTATATGAGATTGAACCAGTCTAAAAGAGAAATAGAGCCAGGAGGTTCTCGCCTTTAATCCCAGCACTAGGGAGGTGGAGACAGGAATATAAGGCTGGTGGAGACAAGCTGTCAGCCTCCATTCAGTCTGAGGATTTGTAGAGATAGGATGGCACCTCATTCGGTCTGAGATTTTGTAGTGGTAAGAAGTCTCTGGTGACTGGCTGCTCTGCTTCTCTGATCTTTCAACTTTCACCCTCAGTATCTGACTCTGGGTTTAATTTAATAAGACTAATTAGGATCATGCTTCAAACTGGGAACCAAATATTCAAATATATGAGCCTGTGGGGGCCATTCTCATTCAAACCACCACATTCCCCTCTTCCCTAAATATTTTGAGTATTGTCTGAGGGTCACTGTTGAACTCTGTGCTCTAATGGTCTTTCAGCCCTGTTTTTTTATGGAGATGAGTCCAATTAAACACTACCTTCAGGTGTAGAAAGGCTCTTCCTTCTGAGCAGGCATGAACATGAGCATGAACACAGCATGGATAAGAAAAAGGGTGGTACAACCACCAACCAGAAGAGGCAAAAGACAGAGGATGGTCTGTCTTCGTTTCGAATGGATGTGTGCCTGTTCTTCCAGGCAGAGGAAAAGGTACTGTTGCTGTCCTGTGATTCTCTGGCTGTGTTAGCCCCAAATGTTCTAACTATAGATATAAGCTGCTGCTGTGTACCCTGCTTATACCACGGTCTTCTGTTGTCATATTCTCTTTCCTAGAATCATAACAGCAGGAGCTCTTTATGAACTCATCAGTATTAGACTGTGGCTGGGCACAGCCATCTACTGTGTATAGACTTCTGAACTATGTCTCTGTGCAATGGTGCAGAGTGAGGACTTCCTTTTGCAGCCCAGAGGAAATAAACAGTCTGAGCGAGTGCACCTTACTCTAAATATAAAGACATCAGTCGTTCTTACGAACCTAGACTTTCTTTTAGAGACGTTATTATAAAGCAGTTTAGTAAATAAAACAATTTCAGATATTAATTTTTGATGTAAGACAAAATTATCACATCTACTCATTCTTTGAACTAGTGTGACATCTTCCACCCAGAAACCTCAAACTCCCTCAGATTTCACACACACTTACTGCATATTAAACATAAAGAACACGAAACTCTTTCTTTTCTTTTTCTTTTTCTTTCTTTTTTTTTTTTAAATGTTTGACTCCTTTGTGGCTAGGTTGAGCTTGGATCATTGTGCAGGTAAGGATGACCATGAACTCTTGATGTTCCCAGCCCTCACCTCCTATGTGTTGTGACTGAGGACACATGACTCCACACTGGTTTACATGTGAGAAGACCCTCTTCCTGCACATTTCCGAGGGACTCTGCGTCCTTTCTACTTCCCTTTGAGACTCCTTCCTTGCATTCTTCCTGACCATCCCACTGCCAATAGGACACCTGTGGGCAATTCCTGATTTCACGTTCTCTTTAGACTCCTTTCCTGAAATGCATGAGGGACAAGATCGTTGTTGTTTATTAAACACTGTAACTTTCATTTTTACCTTCAACCTTTCATCATTTATGCTTAGTATGTAGTAAGTGTTCAGTAAATAAGAGTTGAACCCATAAAAGTCTGTTATCCTTTTTGTTATTTGTTTTATTTTTCTTTGTTTTTTGAGATAGGGTATCACTGTGTGGTTCACTCTAGACTTAAAGTCTCTATGTAACCCAGGATAACATCTGACTTTCAATCTTCCTGCCTCAGCTTTCTGAGTACTGAGATCATAGGCATGTACTGCCATGCCCAGCTATAATGTTCTTTTCAAAGCAGATTTTTAAATGCTACGTACTGTTCAAAACAGTTTGGAAATTTGCCATAGAACTTGTGTACCATCTTTTGAATATAACCCCTTTAAAATATTTTTATTCATTCTTTGAGAACTTTACACAATGTATTCTGATCATATTCATCTCTAATTCCTCACCTTAATTCCTCTCAGGTCCATTCCCCCAACCCCCTACAACTCAATGTGATCTTTAAGAAATTATTGTTTAATAACTCATTGGTTCCAATATGTGCTGCTTGTATACTTGTGGGTGTAGGGCTGGAGTGTAGGTAACCTACCAGGATCTATACCCTTAAAGAAAACTAACTCAACCTCCCTCAGAAACCATTAACTGCCATAGCTCCTCAGTAAGGGGTAGGGGCTCATGAACCCCTTCTTAGTCCATGCTGACTGGCTTGATCTTATACAGGTCTTATTGCGGTTACCACTGCCCTGTGAGTTCAGTAGTACAGCCTCCTGTCATGTCCAGAAGACACTATTTTGCTGTTTCTCTCCAGCCTCTGTCTCTTAGAATATCCACTCTTCAGTGATAGCCCTGATCCTTAGGGAGGGAGTGTAATACAGATGTGCTGTTTGTGGCTGAGCACTCCTTTGTCACATACTCTCTGTACTTTGACCAGCTGTGAGTTTCTCTTTAAGCGCTGTCACTGCACAAAGAAACTTCTCCAGTGAGGTCTGAGAACTGAACTATGGATATAGAAATATGAATTAAAAAGCAGCTTGATACTATGTCCATTTAGCAGAATAACCAAAGTAGTTTCATCCCTAGGGCTGTGAGGTCTCCAACCATGGGTTCTTGGTCAGATTTGCCACACCAGGTATGTGTTCCTTCTGTGGAGAAGATTTTCAATGGAATCAGAAGTGGGTTGGTTACCTCCATAAAATTCATGCCATTATTGTACCCATAGGGACATGGTACCCATGCCTTGCTGGTTACTATTATAATTCACAGGGGGTCACAGCTGGGTAAGACTGCTAATGATTTTATTCTCCCAGCAGCCTAGATAGTACCTTTTAGTACTCTGACAGCTATTCAGAGGGAGGAAGCTGTCAGGTCAGTACTATTTGATGTCTGTATGTCCTGTATACAGAAAATGTCTAAGGTGTCTTTAGCAATAAAGACATTTTGTTACCGCATTTTGGTGGACAACTGAAAGCAATGCAGATAGCCTATATTGTCCTGGGGGATTTCAGGGATGAGTAATAATCTCTTAATTAACATTTACTGAGTGCCTATGTGTATATTTCTAACGTAATGATTTCACCCAACAGTAGTAGATTGATTTTATTTCATTGCAGTTGCCTTCCAATCTTCCTTTCATTGGTAAGCAAAGAGACAGTGAGATAATAAATTGTTCCACATTACAAGAGTTATAGTTTTATAATGTATATGCAAAGTAATACAGTACAAGGTATAATGTTGTAGTAAAAATATGCAATGGAATGGACAAGATCCTCACCTAACTTCATGGGAGAGAGACAGAAAGGTATGGCAAACAGAAAAAACTGTGACCAAAGACTCAGGAGCAGGAGAGGATGGTGAACAGTAGAGGAGGCATTAGGAAAAGGCACAGGGAGATAGAACTAAAGCCAGAACCCCTGTGTACTCATCTCCAGGCAGGCACTGCACATTGTCAAGTGATTGATTTACACTCTGCATCTTGGTTTCCTCTTCTGTGCAATAAGGATGATGTTGCACCTGCTACATATTAGATACCATTATGAAAGGAAAAAATATATGTATTGTGGAGAGAGTAGGGAGATACGAATAAATGAAGGGTAGTGGAGCCTCTTTTCTGCTGTTTCCTATTATACTGGAAGCCACTAAAGGTTTAAAATCAAGAGAAAGACAAGATAGGTGTTATGCTTTGACTGTGGCGGTACTGTGTATAATTGATTAGAGATATCTCAAAGAGAGCTCCTGTGGAGGAGAGATGACAGCTTGGACTGGGGCATTGATTGTGAGAATAAAATTGAAAGGTAGAGGCAAGAAATGCAGAGTCCCTAAGACATACACACACTCATCTTTTAAGTTTTGGGTTGAAGGTATCTTTAAAAGAAATAAAAATATTTGGAAATAAATGTAGTGACCAGTGTGTGTGTGTGTGTGTGTGTGTGTGTGTGTGTGTGTGTTTTGGGGGGGGGAGGTTAATAAAAACCAAACCAAACAAACAAAAATGGCAACATCAAAAAATGAAACAAGAAAAATGGATTTTTAAAGTAATGTAACAAATTTTGTTCTGTCTATAGCTTGTTAAACTGTTAGTAAAGGCAATCAAAAGGACATTGCTAAAAATGCAAATATATAGTTATAAATAAATAAATGTATAATACCCCCAGGTTACTACCATGTGGTTAGATGTTACCATACATAGGTAATCACTAGTAATGTTGCATACACATTGCACTACCTCTTTAATGAAAAAATGAAGTAAAAAAGTAAATCACTAGTACACAATGAGAATTCCTTGCATATATACTTCTAAAATGGAGATCAAGTATATTTAAAGATTAAGGATCAGAATTTATTCATTCATTTCTTAAATGCTGCCAAATCTTGTTGGTTTTCTTTGTTTCTATTACCATTTGTATATGGGCATCTACAAGTATTTATTTCCTATGTTTTAAAACTCTGCTTCTTGAAAAAGAAGATAAGGGAAGAGAGCAGCTTCCCTTATGAGGTTGATTAACATTAGGGACTGTGGAAACAGAGAGGACTTCATGTTCCTGTGGCTGGTCTCGGGCTTGCACAGTGTTTCAAGAGCGAGTGCTTGCACTACTGCTTTCTGTAGTCAGTTACCAGCTCCTGATATCATGATGGAGTTTACTCAGAACCTCTGTACCATACTGTGTAGCCGTGGGCAGTCAACTACCATTATAGAGTATGTGTGTGCGTGGAGGTCGGATGACAACTTTGTGGAGCTGGCATTCTCCTTCCAGCTTTATATGGGCTCTAAGAATTGAACTCAGGTTATCAGGCTTGCACAGTAAGCTCTACCCACTGAGCTTTCTCACTGACCCCTGATCAGCTTTCCTTTACCACCTCCACCTGTTCTGGTATAGCGATACGCCAAGAGCCTTCCCTAAAAAAATTTCCTATGACTCATTCGACATTGTGTTTTATTTAAAAATAACCCCTTTCTAGGCAAGTGAACCACATTCTAAGTTTTAAGGTGAAACTGATAGAAATGTTTCCAAAATAAGCATGTTTATGGGTACAAATCTATATCATTAATTGTTGAATGCATGATGTCATATACATTTGTATACAAATGTCACAAAATGAGTAATACACAGTTAGGAAGACCTACCGTGATGAAGGAAGTGACTTTTCCATCATGTAGGTACAAGGAATGTAGCTGTCTGTTCTTACTTCTCAGAGGAAAGGAGAGAAGAAGCAATGAGCAATGTCATGAAAATGAAACCGAACTCCTTGCTGGATAAAGATCCGAAATCTGGATGACCATTAGCGAGAACTTTAGTCTCGTGCCTTTTGCTAAAAAGAAAAGACTGTAGGAAAAGCCTTTGGTCATCACTTCAGCCAAAAGAAGGTCAGGACTCCATCAGAGAGGGCTAGTAGAGAACTGCAATGTCTAAGCTTGACATGGATTTTCTTAATGATGTTCGTTAGCCAAGCTCCGTTCTGCAAACAACAGTGACAACAGAAATCATTTGGCAGTGGGGACAGCAGTAATGGAGTGCTTTTGAAATGTTTTCAGGTCTTCGATCAAAGTTAACAGCTTGCCATCTGTGTCTTCCACTCCACTGATAGCGGTGATTCTTGTCAAGCTACACAGAGATTGAGGAGGATGCATTCGGGTACCAGTTCTTAGGTGCAGCAGCAGACCAGTGGGACTGGCCTGGGATAAATCTCATGAAGGGCATATTCCTAATTCCAGGATAAATCAGAAGAAAAACATAAGAACACATCAGGGGCGGGGGGAGACTGAATTTTCTACCCCAAAGTGCCATGCTTTCCTCAAATGCCCAGAACATCTTAAAACTTGGAGTTATAAACCAGTTCCCTGCTTTGGCCAGCTGTTTTTGATTAGTTAATCCTCGTGTTCTGTTTCTATCTAGATGTTCAGAGCAGTATAACTTGAACAGTCAGGGAAAAAATATAAAGAAATCCCCAAGTGTAGGCAGGGGTATTTTTTGCATGTTCCTTCAATAAAGTGGGGACTTTCTTGTCTATTGAAAATGGCATAAAACCTTTAAATTCATGAAAATAACAGATTTTTTTTGCTACCCTTCATTCTACTAAGTCCTTATCAAAACTTCAAAAGGAGTTTGGATAGTAATCAGGCATGCAACTATGTTAAGCATTTATCACACTTATATATTTGTGTGTATGCATGCATGGTGTGTATATGTACACATTTGTACACAGATACACTTGCCATAGTATACCTGTGGAGGTCAGAGGACAACTTGCAGGAGTGAGTTCCCTTCTTCCACCATGTGAGTTCCAGGGAAATCAACCTCAAACTAGGGTTGGCAGGGTTGGCAAGCTTGGCAACAGGTGCCTTCACCTGCTGAGCATCTCCTTGGCCCTCAAGAATTTAAATTTAGCTGAAAGCTTTCAGGAAATAAGACTCTTTGTGATGGCAAGAAAAAGTCTCATATCTGCTTTGCTATATTAGTTCATATGCAGATTAGCCCCTGTGAGATACTGACTTTTTTATACAGTCAATATATATGTGTGTATGTATATATATACATATATATATATAAATACTTTGTAAAATGTAAGGTACTACAGAATAGATCCATCCCATTGGCTGATATCATTGTGGTTATTCATTCAACAAGAATTTACTAAGTTTTTACTGTCAGCTCCTCCTCTAAAACTGGAAATATAATGATGAATAAGATTTTATATTCATATGAATAAAATGTCACACATAAATGAGTAAAATACATAGAAATATACTCTTCAATTTTTCATTCTGTTTCTTGGCAACATTTACAGAGAAGATACCAATTATTCTCATGCCTTATTGTAACCTTATCAAAGGAAACAGGAGGGAAAACACTGGAGAAATGGCTATGAACGTCATGCATTTTGAAGTGTATTTATTCTCTCTGTAATCCTAGAATGAAATTGCTGGTTTCCGCTGGTGACATGCTACTTTGAGCTCAGGTAGGTGGCAACTTCTCTTGACCTTAGGTTTCTTCTCTCATGTGTGGAGACCTGATGACCAGGCACATGAAGTGTCGAGTATAACCGCTGGGCACATGGAAACTTACTGTTGTTACTGTATCATGAGTGTCCTCGTGGGCACATGGAGACTTACTGTTACAGTATCATGATCTTCCTCATTCTTTCCACTCACTCTCTGGTGAACCTCTCTATACAGTTTTTTGAACAGCCTTAGTGAGTTTTTGTTTAACTTTTTTTCCAGCTCATGGCACTGATCAAATGTTTCCCCAGCGTACAGCCCCAATATGCTGTATATAAGGCCATCTTTTGGCAACAAAAATGCCAGGAGTCAGTTGTCCATTAAAAACATGGCATTAATCAGGCCCTTGTCAAAGCCTAATACACACTGAGCAGCTCTACCAAAGATTCTGGCACATAGGTGGAAACATATGAGTGCACAGCCCTTGGTCTCCTGGGCTGCTTTTGGCAAATCTCCAGTCATTTATTTCTTCTCTAATTAATGTCATTCCTGGCATGTGGGGATCATATACCACAGAATGTGTCCACACACTGCCTGCTTTTCTTTACCGAGTCATTTTGAATGTCATTGTTCTCTTGACTTTCCTCCGCCTCTTCCTCCTTTCCTATCCTCCTTATTTGTTTAGTAAAAGGAGGAAGGAAGAGCTTTTGGGATTGGTCGGAGAGGAGGAAACTATCACATCACCTGAACCAAGTCTACATTTTCTCTTGTTATTCAGGAGTGATTTGCTTTGGTGATGCTGACATGACCACAGTCCTGAGAAGTCTATAGCCATCCCCATCGGAACATCTTCACTTCTGCTGTCTGTCTGTCTTCCATGACCATCCCCGTCGGAGCATCTTCACTTCTGCTGTCTGTCTTCCATGACCATCCCTGATGGAGCATCTTTACTTCTGCTGTCTGTCTGTCTGTCTTCCATGACCATCCCTGTCAGAGCATCCTCACTGTCTGTCTTCTCTGGGCTGCTCTTCCCTCTCTCTTTTCCCTCTGTTTTGTTTGTCCCAAGACTTCTTCCTCCTCTCGCATCAGACCTTCATGGCAGTCTCAGGCCATTTGTGCTGCTGTAACAATGCCAGGCTAGTCATCTTTTAATAAATGGGGGTGTATTTGGCTCCCTTTTCTGGAGGTTGGAAAGTCTGAGGTTGAGGGGCTATGTCTGATGACAGATTTCATGTTGCACTGTCCTGTGGTACAAGAACAAGTTCCAGTGATGAAGGAGGAAGTGCCCAGAGATGAACAAATAGAGAAAGGAGTGGGAGAAAGTTAAACTTTATCTCTTCTTTTCTTTCTTTCTCAAACCCAGTTTAATCCATTCACCTACAAGGTAACCTGACTCTCTCTTCCAAGTCCTACCTCTCAATACTGTTGCTTTGGGGTTTGTGTTTGAAGAAAGGAAGAACCCTGGGGATATATTCAAATCACAGCATGGACTCTGGAATTGGTGACACCCCTCACTAACATTTATGCTCTTGTAGAGTTTCTGCTGTTTGGTTCCTATGATTGATCATTACTGGTATATAGATTTTAAAAGTTGTCTCCCTCATTAGATTTCAGGTGTATTCAGAGAAGCGATTGTGTCCTTTATTTTTTAGTACCTTACTGTTTCTGTCTCTCCCAGTCCCAACAGCATTCATGCTTTTTAAAAATGAAACACCCCACTTCCTCAGGGATAAGGGAGTTCCAGCACCCTAGGACTTGAGAGTGAAATCAAAGACAACTGTGTAATTTATGAAATTACAGACATTGCACAGGGCAAAGATCACTGTAAGAAGCTTATCTATAATCAGACTAATTTGAATGCGTCACTTCATCCTCTAATTCACCCCAAATTTCTATGTGAATTTAAAGTGTCTGTCTGAGAATCCAAGGCAAATCTTGGAAACAGCCCAGACATCCCTAAAAATAAAAGTCCTTAAAGAAAAACCAGGCCTTCTGTTTGTCCCAGCGTGTGTACGCCGTTCGTTTAGACAGCACCACCAGATGTGGTTAAGGCTGCTCATTCTTTTTTCTTGCCTTTCTTTTTGTTTTTCTGTCGATGGTTTTAGCAATGTGGTTAGAGAAACAGGGAAAGCTCAAGGAAATGTAGAGGACTGTGATTTTTATTTATCCACTTCATGTTGTTAGTGAATGACAAATTATAAAACAGCTAATGCATAAGAGGAAGATTGCTGTATATCCTCAAAAAAAAAAAAATACGTGTTAAAGCTCAAGTGGGGGGGGGGTTGGTTAAGTGGATAGTAACTAATGAGCTCTGTAATATAAACCAAGGAATGTCATTGAAATCCTGTACAAGCAGGACAGCCAACAGAAGATGTCTGTTCTTGGCAACTGCATTCTGCTTACTCTGTATGGCTTTCAAAGGGAAGAAAGCAGATAGCACTGAGCAAGGAGCATGGGTTCCTGGATGTGTACTATTAGAAGTGCTTGATTGTTCAATAATTGCAGAGCTAGGCTCTTGGTGAGGCCTTTGTCATCCCTCCTTGGCTGACACCAAATGATAGTGTGGCTTTGTGATAAGAAACAGGACCCGTATCTCCATGGTAACTAACTTAGCTCTATATATTATACCTCATTTCAAATGGGAGGAGATAGTAATATATATACATATATATGGTAATATTTGTGCACATGTATATTTATCATACCTTTTATCTATAAAGTAAAGAATAGAATAGAATAGATATGGTTGAGTTTGAAGGGTTAAGGTTGATAGATCTTTCCCCTCATTGATATGGGTAAATATTTCATTTCTCAGTTCCTCTGATAGTTTTGTTCTGAACCCACCTGGCTGTGGCTTGAAAGATTAATGATGGGCAGCAAAAGACCCCACGAAGAGGCAGTGGATGAATAGAAACCAGCACTGGAGAAGAGACAGCACAGCCTGGCCTTTGGGACAAATAAATAAGGATTTACTAAGTCTGCTAGTCTCATCTCCATAGCTGAGAAACCTGGAACCCATTAGAATGGAAGCCTGGAGAATTTTATACTAAAGATCCCTGAGAATTCCCACCGTGCACAGTCTAGTGATGGGAGGGAGAGAGGGAGAGAGAGAGAGAGAGGGGGAGAGAGGGGGAGAGGGGGAGAGGGAGAGAGGGGGAAAGGGGGAGAGGAAGAAAAAAGTCAGTGACTTCCTTTCTAATTTCTTCTTCCGTTGGTATTGATTTTACTTTAACACATCTAGATTCACTGTGTCTCCTCACACAGGGACCATTACACCTATGTGCAGATCTTCATAAGGTTAAACACATTCCCTGAAAACATTCCCTCTTCCATGCATTTTAAAGAAAAAGGCCAAATTAAAGAAGTCATCAGTGAGTAAACTATTAACAGGAGAAATTAAAACTTTTTATTCTAGACACAGAATGTAAATATTTGCTGAAAGAACAAAGACCCTGGAGCTTTTGCAAGTGTTAGATTAGCTTTGCTGTGTTAGTCCATCTGCTCATGAGTAAATGATTTTAAACTATGAAGCAAGGACCCTTGGTAGCCCAGCAGGAATTTCTTCTGATCCCTCCCTCCCTGTGTCTTTTTTTTCACAGTCTAATCTGTTAACATGTATTTCAGTCAACACTAGAAAGGGACAAATACATATTTTTAAACAAAAAATGCTCACTTCAGTGGCCTCAGTGACACAATGTTCTTCCTTGCAGATCCTTCTCACTGACTTCTTGCTTTCCTGCCTGGTGTGTGAATATTCTCTATTAGAATTTTTCAAGGTAAGTGTGTTGCACAAAGGTGACCAAAGGGAGGGGCACACATAGGTAAATACCGCAAAGGAAAGAAAACATGTCTACACAAAAACTTTCACACAAATGTGCTGTGGGATGTTCTGTATGGCAAATATGTTGCTAATAAAACACTGATTGGCCTGTGGCTAGGCAGGAAGTATAGGCGGGGCTAACAGAGAGAATAAAAAGAACAGGAAGGCAGAGGGAGTCACTGACTGCCAGCCAGCCGCCAGGACAAGCAGCATGTAAAGATGCCGGTAAGCCACGAGCCATGTGGCAAGGTATAGATTTGTAGAAATGGATTATTATAAGATATAAGAACAGTTAGCAAGAAGCCTGCCACGGCCATACAGTTTGTAAGCAATGTAAGTCTCTGTGTTTACTTGGTTGGGTCTGAGCGGCTGTGGGACTGGCAGGTGAAAGAGATTTATCCTGACTGTGGGCCAGGCAGGAAAACTCTAGCTACGCAAATGTTCATAGCAGCATTACTCATAATAGCCCCAAAGTAGAAATAACCTAAATGTCTATCATCCCATGAATAAATGTAATGAGGTATATCCTTATAGTGGGACACTATTAGTGCCAACTCATGCTACAACATGATTTAACTTTGAAAGCTCATCATAAAAGACTACTTATCGAATGATTATGTTTATCAGAAACTTCAGGAATTGGCAGATCCACAGAGGCAAAATCAGTAAGTGGTTAAAGACGAAGTTGGTGGAGAGGTGTGGGGGAGCTGGAGTGACTTCCAAAGGGAACGCAGTCTCATTTGGGAATGATCAAATGATTGAGTTTTTTTTGGGTGATGATTGTGAAGCTGTATATACCAAAATATTGAATTAATTGGATATTTTAGGTACATAAAAGTACATGTGAAAATTTTCTCTCAAGCAATGGAAGTTGGTGGAAAGGGGGACAGTGATCCATGGGACAGACACATGTTCTGATTATCTAGAATTGTTTTGTTTTGTGCCAGGTGGGCCTATAAATTACTGATAACCAAGTTTTGATGTCTAGAATGCCCTGTTTGGATGATAAGCCACATGATCTCCAGATTTATAACCAAAATATTACAGCCATGTGCAGTATATTAGCTAATAAAAATATTACCTGGAGTTCTGACCAAGTTATCTTTGGGGAACTGAGAAAAGGCTATTTTTAGGATATTTCAGTTGCCTAAGTCTGGAAATGAATTCTGACTGGGGGAGATGGAGAGTACAACATTTTCATTCTCCAGTTTGTGAGGACTAACAAGAAGCATGGTCCATTTAGAAGTTCATTCTCCAAGTGACTAAGGTGGAGGCAGGTGGGTCTGGGGTCTTTCTGGTCACTGCTGTCCTTTCTCAGAACTTCATATATATTGCCTTCACTCAGACTTCTCTGGCCAGTTTCATCCACTAGTCTCTGACTCAGAATTTTATCACTGTGAACTCTTTTACCTAGTTTTGGGGGGAAAAAGTGAAGCCCCAAAGGAGACCGAGCAGTTTCAGAAATACAAGAAATGTAAGAAAGTTGGGCCTTGTGAAAATTCTAATTAAAAGAGGAACAAAGGAAATTGGATCATGTTTTTTTAAATAAATGTGAGCAATGGGCCATGTAACAAATACACACTGAACCTTGATCAAAGGTAACCTTTTTATGTGCATAATACACATATAATATACAGATTATTATATATTTGACATGATTTGTGACTTATCTGAATACAGCATTCACATGGTTGTTTGCTCATGTGGAAAAACTTTTCACCATTTCAAAGTCTGAAATGAAATGTGTGGTGAAGAAGACTATGCATTCCCACATGTACAGAATCGTCCTGCAATTTCTTAAGGAGGAGGAAAAAGCCATTACCAACCTGTATTCTCATTTGACCAGATTGCTTTAATTCAGTATTTTTTGCTTCTTTAATCAATCAAGAGAAAGCTCTCCTGCAGATTCAGAGCTCAGAAGTGCAGTACTCTGTACCCTGTCCATGCCCAGGCCTCTTGATCTCTGGGGAAAAGGTTGACATCTGGGGAGATTTCTTTGTTTCTCTTTGTTCCAGCAAACTGTTTGAAACACTTAGGCTTTTTCTTTTTTAAATTGAAACTTGAGTCTTTTTTTCCCCTCTCTCTCTCTTAGGTACTAAAAAGTTTCACTGTTTTTGAAAGAGGCTGGTAATTAGTAAGGGGCCCCAGGATGGTGATTAGTATTATTAGGTAACAAAAACTGACCTTCTATGATTTCTAATCTGCTACTTTTAAATAGACCATCCTATGAATGTCTTATAGTCTCCTACAGGATATTGTCATGTCTGTTAATGCATCAGTGTGGCAGCATTAAGGGTCTAAATAGATGTCCAACTTTGATGGTTCAGCACGCTTGGACTCCCATGGACTGACAGTATAAGCAACAACTTAGCATCATCCCAAAGAAGATTTGGAAAGGCTTTCAGATGTTTTAACCACAGCGATCTTACTATTTACTCTCCTGATACAGGTTTACTAAGTCTTGGTGAGCAACAGGAATGAAAAGCATTTTCTGTAGGAAAAACCTGTGGTAAACCCCAGGCGGCCATCTCAGTGGAGATTCTTAAGTAATAAAATAGCAGCAGGTTTAGTAGATTTACAAACATGAGGTTCAGCAGGGCTCAAAGATGACAGATAGATGACATCAGAAACAAAATAAATACCAGGCAAGACCCAATAGAAACCCGACTGCAATCAGGAAGTGCGAGCCACACTTTGAACACCAAGGATTTCAACCAAGAGAAACAAATGAGCTTTAAAAAGTGGTTAATATATATTTTCCTTTTTCCATTTCCACGTGCATGTGTGTATGTGTGTTTCTATGTGTGGGGGCACATGTGTGCACAGGAATGTGGAAGCCCAAGGTTTCTCTTCTACTTTATTCACTGAGGAAGGATCTCTCAATCAAACCCAGAGCTCACTGATGTGCCTGGTCTTGCTAGGCAACTTGCCTTGAGGATTCCCCACCATTGCCTTCTGGGGCTGGAACTGCAGACTGCCACCAGGGCCACCTGCTGTTTATATGGCTTCTGGGGATCTGAACTTGGATCTCAGGCTTGTGAGCCAAACACTTTAACCACTGAGCCATCTTCCCAGCACTCCGATGTTTTTGAATAGCATTTTGTTGAAATTGAAGTCAGAAAAGTAACAGTCTAATAGGTTAATGCTGGTGCTGATCCTGAATCAATATTTTAGTCTTAGACTTCTTTACATTTCAGTCAATTCCCAAAGTCAACCAAGAGCTAGTCTCTGACACGATCTTCTATTTTAAAAATGCCAAACAACACTGAACACACCAAAAGGCACAGAGTCAACTTACAGCATTAAAAAAACCTCAGTGGCATCATGTTAAAACTTATAATCTCTTGAAATTTTATTTTAGTAAGAAATACGAGTTAGAGATCCACCCCACCCCCTAGATGCTCGCTCAGTTTTCTAAGAATATTACCTACAAATATTTAAAATGCCACCTTTAGGGGACTAGGAAGATGGTTCATTTAGTCAAGTGAGGCTATGAACTCAAGCCCCAGCATACACACACACACACACGCACACGCACACGCACACACATACGCTAGCCGTAATGGCACACAGTTGTAATCCTAGTGCTAGGAAGGCAGAGACAAACAGAACCCCAGAGCTCTTGGGTCAGCTAGTCAACAAGGCTCCAGTCCCAGTGAGAAGATCCTGTGTCAGAAAAAAATAAGGTAGATGGCTGCAGAGAAACGACACTTGCCTCCACATGTACAAGGTGTCTCTCTCTCTCTCTCTCTCTCTCTCTCTCTCTCTCTCTCTCTCTCTCTCTCTCTCTCTCTCTCTTCCTCTCTCTCTCCCTCTCCCTCCCTCTCTCTCTCCCTCCCCCCTCCCCTCTCTCCCCCTCTCTCCTTCCCTCCTTCCCTCCCTCCCTCCCACACACACATACACACACATACACACTCACACACAAACATCTCACAAAAATTAGAGGTTGGGATTGCAGTTCATATGTTGAAGTAGTGTATAAGGCTCA
>CABHPQ010160116.1:9018-37017 GCA_902168405.1 Peromyscus aztecus
AATGTATGAGTGAATAAATGTATGAGTGAATAAATGTATGAGTGAATGAGGAATGAATGAGTGAGTGAATGAGTACCTGAATGAGTGAACAGTGAGTGAATGAGTGAGTGTAAGTGAATGAATGAATGAGTGAGTGAATGAATGATTGAGAGAATAAACAAAGGCCTACCTGGATGTGACACACTGGAAACCCACACTGGGAAATTTGCTCATACCTCATTCTAACCCTTTCAGCAGGATCCATTACTGCGCAGTTTGTTATGATGCCTTTTAGCCTCCGCAGGGGCTGAAGTCTTGCAAACAGCTTCACCACTAGAGGACCACACTTGTGAGGGTGATGGGCACTTGAGCACATTGGTTGTGATGGCAATGCCGGCAACATTCGGTGTCCAAGCTCATTCCAACATGCTTCATGTGAGCTTTTATTTGTACCAATGGCAACTCAGAAGAGCTTTTTATGAGAAAAATATAAAATAGAAAACAAAAACAAACAGACAACAAAAACATCAACAAAGCACTGAGCACTAGCATAGAGGCTAGTGTTCACTTTAAGGTCTTTATTAGGATTTTTGTTTTAGCCCAGAATTAGTTTTTTCAGAAGACTACAGTAATACACACTAGTTAAAAATGCAGGTACTTCACACAGGAAGAGGCCTTCATGCAGCAATCATTCTATGGCTGGATGCACTTGGAGAAGCAATGGATGCTTTTCGACACTGTTTATTCGCATTACTAGCCCTTTGTGTCAGGCTTGGGAACAACCATCCACAGACACCCTCACCACGCACAGGTATGTAGGTCCTATAGAAACATCTTGAACACAAGCAGGCCAGGTGCTCACACAACTGTTAATGCTCACTGGCACTGCGGCACCACTGGGACAGGTGTACCTAACTACACACCTGTAAGTCAGGGTCACAAAAGCTTGGTCAGCGGTTGTGACGAGTTGGAAGAAGAAAAGGAAATAAAGGCTCTATTTTGTCGCTAGCTAACTCTAATAAACTGCGATCCCTACAGACAGCCCCTGAGTATTCACAGCTCCAGAAGGCCACTGGCATGCACCTTCATTATTTTTGCTTCCTGACATAACAGGACTGAACTCTCTCCCTCCCATTCGGAGGCTTCCCTCCCACAGCTGAACGTGGGCCTCTCTACGTCTTCCTGCCTCTTTGATGCCTGAAGCAGCAGCAAAGGAAGGTGGGATGCTCTCAAGGAAGGCAGAGTTCCACTTGAGCTCACGTAGTATAAGTTATAACAAGGTCAGAACTGAAGAAAGTGCTCAATTCCATTGCTTTTTTCATATTCCCTGTAGAGTGCTACTTCAGAAATAACGTATTTCTGTAGCCACTAATCTCAAGTAGAGAGATTTGGCTCCTCGGCTTGGTTTTGCTATTAGCTAATGGCTTTTTAACGCTTTTCTTTAAAGCCATATATGTTGTGTTTTTTCTTGATTCTGCTCAATTATTGGCAAAAAAAAAAATGCACTCACTTCTCTCTTACATTTTCGAAATAGCAGAAAGAGAAGATACTCTTTTTTTTTCTTAAAGTTTGTGAGAGTGAAATCATGTGGGATCAAAAGTAAGTTTGAACAGCATCTGGCCAGTGGCAATTCATCCGTTCAAATTTGTAAGCTAAAATAAAGATACACAGCACTTCTAGGGTCCCAGTGGCTGTTGGAAATATAGGGAAAAAGGAAAAAAGCCCCAAGGCATATGTAACGTGAGTGCCTCTGGCTATAGATGAGCTGTTAGGCTAAAGACCTATGTTTGCTCCCTAGGAATATGAATCAACGGGGATTCTGATTCGTATCCCAAAGCAAGATTCCAATGAATACTGTGGCTTTTCCTTCAACAACAATAATCTTAAGTTGATTATTATTCTAAAATAAGGGAAGTATCCAGGTATGAAATACGGAGGAGCTCCTCAGCACAAGGGCTTTCTCATCAGAGCTCTGTAGGAACGGCTTCCAACTACCCCACACATTTATGTCTGATGGATCACACAGAGTGCTTTTCTGTCCTCCTCCATTGTTGCCACAGAAGGAGAAAGCTTAATGATATTAAGAACTGATAGGAAAACAACTTTAAAAATATCTAAACTGATTTCCACAGGCCTTTGAAAGTTAGTTTAACAAAAGCACCCATTAAAACACAGGACATTTCTGCCAAACTGAGCAATATGAAGCCAAGAGATAAGGAAGAGACTGGTTCTGAGGGAGAGATCAGAATTCATTTCCCTTGCCTATGAATTAGCTGCATCATTTCCCCTCACACCTTCCTATCCAGAATCCTAGCTGGAAAAAAAAATCCAGCCTAAAAGGCATCATGACAGGAGGCTTGGAGTCAGAGAAAATGAATCATATATGGGTGACCAAATCTGGATCCTGGTTTCGTTTCCACGTTAGCAAACTGTCTAAGATGGGTTAAAATGCAAAAGGTTGGTTTTCTGTGACAGTGTCATGGATTTATGTCATTTCCCAAGGCAGACATAGAGTTTGCCAAGCATTGTGAAGGATGAAGAGCCCAGATCCATCCTCAAGGAAGCAAGTCTTCAATCCTGAGGCCACAATCACAAGACCTTATTCTCCCTGAGATGTAATACTGACCATTTACTCCTAGATCCAAAGAGATGTCTGAGAAGAAAACATGAGAAGAAAATATGTACTTTATTTGTCTAAAAATTTACTGGGGTAATATACTAGTGGCCTAAAGCATGTGAATTTCAGCACAAATACCTAAATTGGAATGTGGCAAGAATCATAAAATATGGTCATGCAATTGAGTGCACTTCCTTGGAAATTTTAGAGGAGTCTATAACTAAGATAAACAAATTTTATTACTGTAAACAAGAGGACATTCACATTGGTACAAACTAAATGGTGGGTTAATATAGATTAATACAGAAATATGGAATATTTTATAGAGATACAAGAGTGAACACAACCAAAAAGCAGGTGTTATGGCTCTTGATAAATTAAAGTAAAAATATAAAAGCTTTCAAACTGATCAATAAGTTTATAGGCAGACACAAACATATACATATGTGTAATTCAACACATGTATTTTAGATATGTAGATGATAGAGAAAAGATGACAAATATAAATTACAGAATGATAGTAAATTAATAGATGACAGACAATAGATGATATAGATAAATAAACTGCTTATAGATTAAATTACTTTTGAATATATAATATGAAAAATGGATGTAGATAGAATAAGTCTATGGTTGAAACTCTAGTTGTATCAGAAATAACCAGTTAGAATAAGTACTTAAGGTTGCTTGGATTTCTAAATTTCTAGTGCTAAAAATAGTATTTCTCAAAGGTGAACTTTCAAATGTTAATTCTTTTTGTTCCCCATCTCTCTGGCCCATGTTATTGGTGATAGACCACTACTGTGAAGCAACTATACAAACACATACTAGGCAGTGGTACTAGTTGGGACTCACGTTAGAGACCAGAGACTACACTCTTCATTCTGACTTCTGATGGTTCACACCCCAAGTGACAGCATCCTTGAGCCACCCCTACCCCCACCCAAGTTCTTGGTGCCCTCTGTCACTAGCTTGTAGTTGGTGAATCATTGTGAGTATAGCTCTATAAACAAAACTTCCTGTTTCTTCATACGTATAAAAACAACAAGGCAGGGTATCTCTCTCTTGGAGAGCAGAAAGCTGTCGTGCTTCACCCTGTGGAGGGAACAAGGGAATCCCAGAGATGTGATAATATCCAATGGGGAGAATATCAGCATCTTTAAACAGGGAGGCAGCTCTACTCGGGTCTATTGACAACACCCTGTATTTCTTGATTCCCCTTTCTGCCTTCTTGGTTCCATCCATTATACCATTATTTCATTTTCATAAAACTTCACAGCCAGTTACACTGGAGCAATGTGCTGAACTTGCTGCACACATGAAGAAGTTCAGGGATCTGTCTAGAACTGCTCATTTCTTCGGTGCAAATTGATGATATTTTACGTAGCTATTGTAGTTTGCATGAGAAATGTCCCCATAGGCTCCTGTCATAGATAGGGTTTTTATTGCTGTAAAGAGACACCGTGACCACAGCGACATTTAATTGGGTAGCTTGCTTCTAGTTTCAGAGGTTCAGTCCATTATCATCATGGTGGAGAGCATGGTGGCATGTAGGTATACATAGCTGAGTGTCCTATATCTTGTAGGCAACAAGAAGTTGACTCAGACACTGGGAGGTATCCTGAGTATAGGAAAACTCAATGTATGCCCGCACAGAGACACACTTCCTCCAACAAGGCCACACCCTTCAAAAAAAACCACACCTCCTAATCCTGCCACTCCCTAAGAATTTGGGGGCCAATGACATTCAAACTACACAGCTCCTGTACTTGAGCACTTGGTACCCAGTTGGTGGTTCTGTTTGGGGAGGTCATGGGACCTTTAGGAGGTGAAGCTTTTTGGGAGGAAATACATCACTAGGCCATTCTATTCGGAATCCAACAGATGTGCTAAGTTCAACTAGGAGAACATTGGCATTTTAAATGGAGAGCTAGCTCTCCTCAGGTCCACTGATAATACCTCTGTACTCTGCTCCTCTTCTGCTTCCTGTGCGTGGTTGAAAATGTGATCAGCCATTTTCTGTTGATTTTCTGTTGACTACATCTTCCTGTGTATCACACATTTCATATCTTGGAGGACATTCTGTCATGCAATCTTTATGAAACCAAGTCAAATCATTTTACAAATACACCTTTGTCTTCCTTTTCACACTGTACTTTGCTGGCAGTGACTTTGATTGATCTTGGATCGAAAACCATTTCTTAGTTTCCAGATCATTTGCCATGTGGGATGTTTTGAGTATGCACAAAACCACTGGGTTCATTATTTGGAAGTTACTTTATTTTACTGTACAAGGCCAGCACATGCAAGCATGCAAAAAAAGGATAAATATTTTGTAATGTACAAAGTATTTTCATCAAAATTATTTCAGTGATTTGAATATGTCTCTTACAGTTGGCATGTTATACTGTTACACTCAGTTCTGAAGGCAATAGTCAGGAGGTGGGACCGAAGAAGAAGAAGAGCTTCCCTTTCTCTGATCACTCTTTTTGGTCCTATCCATTCCAGCAACTGTGGTGAAGATGGTGAAATGATTTTTGCCTCTCCCCCAAGTGTGAGCGCATTCTTCCATGGCAGACCACTCTGACTGAAGTCAGACTTCTAGGCCTTTCTATCTCCTGTGCCACATGACAATCCAAACAGGTCTGGCTTTATCAGCTTGCTCATTGTGTTTTTGCTTTTTCTTTTGTTTTAGTTGATCAACAAGACAAAGCAGATCACTTCCTGCCTCCCTGAGCTACAACATTTAATGCAGCATCTCTGCTTCTTGACACACATCAAGAAGCTTAGATTGACCCAACTGTGAGTCCCTTCTATTTTCCCACAGTTTAAAAAAAAAAAGTCAGTTACCACACCTATTCCTCAGGTTGTGTCTGTATAAATGAGTCCTTGTGAGAGGACTCTTGAATCACCATTTGTATCTCATTATTAGGGGACTGTTGTGACTTCAGCTAGAGTATGGATTAATATTGTCAACTTGACAACAGTTAGGATCACTAGGGCACAAACCTCTGAGCATTCCCTTGAGGAATTTCTAGATTGGTTTAATTGCTACAAGCCACAAAAATATACAAAGTAGGATTTCAGCTGATTATGACAAAGCTAATACCTGGAAGAAGCCAAGGGCCTTCCAGAGGTCAAGCTGAGGTTCAAAGAGCCTTGGTGATATTTGGCTTTTGATTATCAACCATTTTCTGCTATGAGTTTCTCGTGTGCTATTGCAGCTTTTCCATCATTTATTGGGCACCATTTCCCCTCTACTTAAGAAATATTCAGATAACCTGTGCTGACAGCTATGCACAGCCAGAACCCCAGTTCAAGCCTCCCTTTAATTATCATCATTGGCAGCAGTCAGCCAGGACCATCCCCAGATGAAGAAAAGTACCTTATCAGAGATACTTCTGTATTCTCTAAGAACAGACTTAAGCATCCAGACTACCCATTTGAGGAGGCCTGGTGGAAGTGCAAATTAAGCTTAACTTCCTCCTTTCCCAGATCTTACCTCTAGTTCCAGATCTCCCTTTAACTATCACCAGAGACATCTAGCTGTACACAGGTTGCCTAGTGACGAGCACACCTTCCCCCACCCTGAAGAAAAATGGCAGATAGCTTGGACAGATAGGAGCCACAGGAAAAAAGAAGACAGTTTTATTTTCTCCCATTGACCTAGCAATTTAACATTTAAAAATTTAACATTTAAAATCTTAACATTTTCTACCAATCATGTTTAAGGTTATAGTTGAGCACATAAGATCCCTCTTCTTAGATATTATCCAAATTTAGCCTTTAGCTAATTCATTTCCCCATTAGTCACTTCCCTTTTGGATTGCAAATGATAATTAACAATTACTGCCCCTCTATGTGATTCTTATCACCCCTCCATTTGGCCCTGGAAGCCTAGCTTTGCACTGCTAAGGGATTACTGCTTGTAAGTGTATATATACCAGGACTCCCAGAGCAGAGCACGAGAGGACAGAGAATAGAAAAGAGAATGGAAGAACTAGATGGGTAAGAACTTGAGAGGAACAAACTGAGATGGGGAAGAACTAGATTGAAAGGCTAGAAGAGAGTACTAGAGGAATGAGATGGAAGATGAGGAAGAGCCAGATGGGGAAGAACAAAATGAGGAAGAACTAGATGAGAGAAGGAGATGGGAGAGGAGCTGATTTGGGAAAGAACTAGATGGATGAGAAACTAGATGGGGCAGAACTAAGATGAGAGAATTAAGATAGAACCTAGAGGGACAGCAGATAAATGTAGAGAGAAATCAGGCAAAAAAGGAGCCAAAAAATGAGAGCAGAATATAAGCTTGTAGAGAGAGAACAGACACAGACTAATGAAGTGTATAGACTAAGGAGTTTCGTGTACATAGATTCATTTCTTTTCATCAAAGATTAATTATCAGCTGGTTATAGATTCTTCCTGGACCCTGGGAGGGGACTATCGAGGGGCTAGACCCCTATAGTCCCCGATATTTAATAAAGGTAGAAAGCTCCCTGTGTGATTTCAAAAATAAAAGCAATAATACATATGTTTTTCTAAAGGAGAAAGCAAGCAGAGTGCCAGAATCTCCTTTTCCTGACAGTGGACGCAATGTGACCAGTTGCCTCGTGACCCTCTCACCCAGCGCCTTCTGAGACACCCTGCAGTGTGCTGTCCTACTCTGAGCTAAAACGCACCCTTTGCTCCACAAGTTCCTCTTGTTTGCTATGTTGTCACAGCGCTAAGAAAAGTGCCTGATATAATTGGTTGTAGTTCTGACAGGAGAGAAGAGTAGAACGGACTCTGTGGACACTCTGCACTGCCTTGCTTTGTTATTGCCTAGGAAGAGCCATTCTAGCGTTGTAGACAGTGCAAGGTTGGTCCCCTAAGCAACTCCTCCCGTAAAAAAATGAAAGAGAAAGGTCTGCCTGCAGAGGAGTTGCTTGAGCTAAGTGGCCAAGGAGGTAACCCATGTGATACCGTAATGGTCCCTAAAGCTTTTAATAACAGGATGTGCAAAGACATTTTGGTGGGAGGGAGTTTGGCATCTGTAAAAACAAACAAAAAGAGCATTGATGTGTAGGCTTCTCTTCTATACATGCCTTAAGTATTGTATGTAGGCTTTATACTATACAAGCCTTAAGTATCATATATAGGTTTCCCACACATACATGCCTTAAGTGTGGAATTAAGAGCCAAGTCTTTTTCCCAAGAGGAAAAAAAAAATGATCATTTTAATTGAATACCAATTTTAAATTACATCTAAATTTCTCTATCATACAATTATTTTCTTAGGATTTATCCTGAAGTTGGACATGGTGTCATATGCCTGTAATCCCAGACTAGCCTGGGCTACCTGAGACCCTGTCTTAAGAAAAAAAAAAAGACAGAAAACAATCTTGATCTATTTCTTTTTTGATTCATTGGTTTTCAGTGTTACTGTAACCAGCATCATAAAGATCTTGTTCAACTATGTCTGCTATGTTACACACCTTACTCATTCTTCTCATGTTGACAGATGAGATATCTTGTCAATGGATGGTCCCTTTTAGCCTCAATGCAGGAGTTTCATTTGCTTTTGGAAAGAACACAGGAAGAAAGGAATCTGTGATGGAAAGAGGTTTCATGAGTGTCTGAAAGGGAGGAACGGGGTAGATGTATACCTCTCGGGAGTTTTTCCAAAGGTTTCTTCCTGAGTTAGCTTGCAGTGGTAGTGACCTTGAATCTAGGGTCCTGTTAGGCTTGTGTTCTACTGCTGAGACTCTTTAAACAAGAACAACAACAACAAAAACAGAAACGGCTCTCCTTTTCCTTTTTGAGACAGGGTCTCTTTAAGTTGCCCAGATCGGCCTTGAACTCATGATCCTCACGTCTCAGCCTTCTGAGCACCAGGTGTCATTAGTCTACACTACCAGGCCTAGCCTGCTTCCTTGTTTATTGTACATATTCACACACACACACACACACACCACCACCACCACCAACAACAACAACAGCAACAACAATAGCAACAACAGCAACAAGAATTTTTTTCATTTTAAATCATATGTCAGTAAGCAGATGGTTGTTCATAGCTTTTTGTATTTTCAACTGTATGTTATTGATTTATTTATGTAACAATAGACGTCCATATTATAGTATAGACAAAGAAAAACATTAACAGCAATTACCAAACCCATAAAAATTAACAAGTAAACATAAATAATTAACAAGTAGAAATGTTATTTCCAAATTATTCATGATACTCTCTTAAGGCTGCATGTATATTAGATATATCTGGCAGTAACTGAAATGAGTCAGTTTTATCAGAAAATATAAAATAATTTCTCTGGCCACAAGTCACTCAGTAAGTACTAGGATGTGTGCTGAGACAGATGGGGAGCTTGTGTGTACTGGGACTAAGGAAAGGCAATGACTGAGAAATAGTTACTTGTGATTAAAGCTGAGGTTTGTATGGATACCCCTCTCCAGAACAAAGACTTGAAACCTTAGATCAAGAACAAATCATAAAAAAAGCATACTTAAGTTTTAGTAGGGGAATTATCTGTTTAAAGATTTATTTGTGTGTGTGTGTGTGTGTGTGTGTGTGTGTGCATTTGTATTTTCTATAAGCCTGTAAATGTCCATGGAGACAAGAATAGAGTGGAAGCTAGAGATACAGCGTTTATGAGCAGCCAGATATGGTTGCTAAAAACTCACATCTCTTAGAAGACAAACCACTTCTCTAGCTCTGTTCTGTTTGTTTGAATTCTGGATATAGGATGCCATTATGATACCTTGTGTAAATAGAACCAGATATTCAGAGGGAGAGAAAAAAATGATTTGTGACCTCTTTTGAATTCCTTCGAAGGGACTTTAACTGAAGGTAGAGTGAAATTGAGAAGGGGACTCTCTTGGACACAAATGACAGAAGATTTTATTATTCCTGATCCAAACCTGTTATCACCCACACTCTCCCCTTGTTGTGGAAGATGTCTGTACAGAAACACCTACCCTTGGAACATGGCAATGCCATCCTGTCCCAAACATAAACTGACCATAGTTATGTTTGTCAACAGTAAAACTCTGTCCTCATGACTAACATTATCAGGTCCTGACCAAGCTAACAACTTGATGGAAGGTTTTTTTGTTTTTTGTTTTGTTTTATTTTTCCATTTGTTTGCTGGTTTGTTTTCCTCTATTGTGAAAAGGGCAGCCCAAATGTGTTCAAATCAACGGAGCCCCTCCTCTTGTCTTGGTTTTCCTCACAGTTAAAACTTTGGCCCAAGGGGGTTCTTTCCCTACACCTCAGGTGTCATTTCTGTAATCTCTGTCTGGGATAAATGTTCCATCATGCCTCATATCCAGAGAGCAGAAACCTGTGAGAACCGAGATGTAGAAGCCACATTTAATGTTTATGTTTAGGATCCTAGAATACTTAAGAAAAATACTTACTATTCTGATGCCACCTCTTTGTTGTTTACACACCGAGGGCAGGTGCCACATGGGGATTTCTTTTTCTCTTTCTCAAATGCAGTTTGGAGGCCACAATGACCTTATACTGGCTACATCCTAAGTGACTTTACCTTTACTAGCAACATGACAGAATGGTCTATTTTAACAATTGTAGTCTAACGCTTTATTAAAATAATTACCTAACATGTGCCTTATCAGATTTCAGACTTACAAAGCTGGAGCTTGTGATATGAAGTAGAGTCATCATGTGATTGTTTCCTAGTATTGGGCATACTTTGAGAGACAATGCCTTCTTGTGGACTGGGGTTCTTTAAGGGCGACTGACAGAGAAATACTTCCTTAGCCTGGAACTGGTCATGGGGACACTATGTATCAGTGACAACTACCCAGAGCAGAGTCCACATAAGGCAGCCACACAGGGCAATTACCACCATTTTATTTATTTATCTTGCTGCCCAAATGCTTCTGGCAGGTGGAGAAGTATTCTGGGTGGCATCTCAATCTTCTCCATTTATCAGTGAGTGGCCCCTCTCCTCATTAGTTGGACAGCTCCCCTCAGGTAGGCTGGCACAGATGACAACAACCAGCCTGCTTGTCACCATGGTGCTCAGGGTTCCCTGTGTGTTTGGTTAGAAGACAGATGGGTTTTCCACCACAAATAAGATTGTTACTTCCACATGCTGAAAAACAAAACGCACTAGAAACAGAAATAAAAGAAAAAATATGATTGTGTATTTCATTTATTTGAAAAGGGCAAGAAAAGAGATACTTGTAGAATTTCTATAAGAAGAAAGAAAAATTAAGTAAGTATTTGCATTCCCAACTATGTGGCATTCTATTACTACCCTCCCAGAAGTGCATCTCAAGAATGCCTTTTTTATGACAGTTAATAATAGGAAAATTTTGATCTCCCTTCTCTGGAGAAAAAGTGAAAAATGGCATATTCAAAAATTTACATTGATCTCTCATCCAAATATATTGTGACTGATAAAATTGATTTCCTTCTCTCCATAAATGCAGTGTTCAGCTGAATGAGATTTGTTGGCAAGTTAATAGTGAATTTCTTCAGCTTGACTGAATTATGCAAACATCAGTTTGTTATTAACAAACATCATATGTATTTTTGTATTTTCTTTTGATAAATAGCCCAGTACTTTTGGTGCAGTTTAAATAGGAAATAAAGGTGCCTCCTCAGGGTTTCCATTGTGAAAATAGATGAATTATTCTTATACACAGGAGTGGCAGTCTAGCTAGCGTTCACTGTATGAAAGCTGTACATATATATTTTAATACTTAACTCCCTTCCAATTTAAACTAAATATATATGGAAACCTAGTTGCCAGTATATTAGTCGCTTTTCTGGTGCTATTATAAAGCACCATGACCACAGGAATGCATAGAAGGAAGGGTTTATTTATCTTGTGGCTCCAGATCGAGCATCCATAGCAGTAAAGATGGCATGGCTGCTGGCTGGAGCAGGGCTGAGGCTGGCTGATAGCATTTCATAGGCACTCTGGGAAACAGAGAATGATATGGAAGTGGGCCTGGCTATAAACTCTCAAATGCTGTCCCTGGTGACATACTTTCTCCAACAAGCTTCCACCTCCTAAAGGTTCAGTAACCTCACCAGAAGAGCCACGGATTGTGGGCCAAGTGTTCAAACACCTGAACTTATGGGGCATGTTTCTGAACGTCAGGACCACCACAGCCAGTTAACATAGAATTGATAGTGACTGTACATACAATGACTATTTACACAGGAACTTGGATGGGTGCTTCTGAGTCATATCATTTTGACTTAGCTGATGTTGATAAGCAAGGTTCTATTGGTGGGTATGCATTTAATAGAAACTCCCGATAGAAGCTGCTAATGAAATCAAGTCTGGGATGGGTATAAATGGAAAAGGCCTTAGGGAGAGGTTCCCTGGACAATGGGTAAGATTCAGGCAGGATTGCCTTTGGACCAAATGCAAAACCGAGAGCCTAGAGTTTACCCACACTGGAAGTTGGGGAGACAGATCTTCAGGAGATGAATCCTTAACTGTGAGTAAAGTTACTTCTGAGAAAGAACACCTGGATGATTCAGGTGACACATGTCAATTCAGGGATGTAGAGACAGGACTTCTGCTCGGCAAAAACCCAGAAATTATACAAAAGCTCCTTTGATTCAGGGTGATAAAGGTGTTTTAAAGAATAGACAGCTCCCTGTGTCCTTGCCCCTCCCTTCTAGATTGCTGTGGTTGCCCAGGTGAGGAGAGTGCCTGCTCCTTCTGAGTTCGGGCAGTTTGTCGACCATGTCTTCTCAGTTGTACCATCTGAGGGGCTTCCTCAGAGCCTCCTCCACTCTGCCAGCCAAGTCTACACTTCAGGTCATAACTATTTTCTAAAACATCTGTCTAATCATGCCACTTCACTATTGCAAGGCATCTGAGCTTCGACTACCTATGAGTTTTGAGCTCAACTAGCATGAACTTCTTTAGATAGCAATCTGTCATACCAACTTCCCTGTAGTTCCCATAATCCTCAGTGGCTTTCTGTCCCTGACGCGATAATGTTAAGTATTTGACACATTCCAGAAAGCTAGCATTTCATTTAGACCTTCATTCAGTTTTTCAGGCATCCTCACTGTGCATGGGAAGTGCTGGGACACTAAAGCGATCAGTGACAAAGACATTTTCAACCTCTGTTATTGGGGAGCTAAGCCATCAAATATGCCTCCCCACCTCCATTTCCTATCTGTCACCCATCTTCAGAAGGTAGTGAATGTCCTGTTTTTTCTCCTATAACTTCAATGAACAATAAACTCTGTCAGAACTGTGTCTATGGGGTTCACATCTCCATTCTCCTTGTGACTTGGTCTGACATGGTGTTGAATTTAGAATAGAATTGGGTGTGTGGCGTTTTGTAGATACGTAGTGAGAATCACTATCTGTAAAGATGTGGCTGCCTGTGCTAATTCAGAACTGGTAGACAATTTGAAAGAGTAGAGGAAAAAGAAGGTGTATGATATACCCAGGACAAGGAAAGCTGTGCAAGAAAACCTGTTACACATTGTGGGGGCGGGCGGTAGGTAAGATCCTAGGGAAATATCTAAAAATAGATACTACTGGAGTATACATACACTGAGAATCTAGTTAACATGCAAACCTCCTCAAGGTGCAGAGATGAAGTGTTGCAGGGAGGAGGTGAAGGGGTGAAGGATGATGCAAAGGCATGATATAAAACCAGAAATCACAGAGCAGTGACGAACATCCAGACAAAACCTTAAGGATAGGGAACACTTCAGTTGAAATAGGGAAACAAGTTTAATAGGGGAATATAGAAGAATCTATTAATAGAAGACTTTTCATATGTAAATGACCTGTGAGACTACACCAATGAGGAGGACAGGAGTGAGCATCCAGAATGGTTAGCAACCCACATCAGTTGGGTTCCGCAGTGGCAGTTACTCAGAATTAGCAACAGGGAAGAACATACCAGTGAGCACAAGGAGACTTGGATTTCATGCCTGAGGGAAGTATTGGGACATTTGCAGACCAAAGACGTTTGGCTAGTATAGGAATATGGGGAAATGGCATTAAGATTGAGATAGACCGGGCGGTGGTGGCACCCGCCTTTAATCCCAGCACTCGGGAGGCAGAGGCAGGCGGATCTTTGTGAGTTTGAGGCCAGCCTGGCCTACAGAGCGAGATTCAGGAAAGGTGCAAAGCTACACAGAGAAACCCTGTCTCGAAAAACCAAAAAAAAAAAAAAAAAAGATTGCAGATAGAAGGAAGAGTAGTAAGAAATGGAAAATAAGGAAGGTGGTCAGAGGGAGACACCCAATTCAAGGTCACGGACTGATGCTGGTTCAAATGACTTGGATCATTGGTGGGTCTGGGCTTTTGAAGGGGAGTTCATTGGAAGTGTCTAAAGGAAAAACTGTGTCATCTGCCCACACTTTTTGGTGGTTGGCTCTTGATATTTATAACCTCTTGATATTATAACCAAACATGAAGGGAGAAAGAAAGGGCTTCTATAGGCAGGGAAAGACATTCTAGGAATTGGTAGGTAGATTCAAGGTAAACTACCTATGAACAGTTAAAGGAAATCATTCCCAAGATATCAGAAGGGAAAACAAAAGAGGGAAGAATGTTGGTTAATTGTAGTGACTATTAAAAGAAGTAGAAATAGTCTGAAATCTTGTGGGTCTTACCTTCAGAACCTTCAAAAGATGTTATAAGAATAATTCGTGGACTCTCATCCCAAACATAGTACACACATGTTCAAATACATAAGATCAGCAGTGATAAGATGTTACAGGGGTGTGTTGATATACCATGTACCCTAATAAAATTTCCCTGAAGATCAGAGAACAGAATAAGCCACTAGATTAAACATAGAGGCTAGGCAGTGGTGGCACACACCTTTAATCCTAGCATTCCGGAGTCAGAGATCCATCTGGATCTCTGAGTTCAAAGTCACTCTAGATTACATGAGATTAACTCAGTCTGGGATAGAAAACAGAGCCAGGCAGTGGTGGCACACACCTTTAATCCCAGTACTGGGAAGCACACAGGCCTTTAATTCCAGGAAGTGATGGCTGGGCGGAGAAAGGTATACAAGGCATGAGGAGACAGGAACTAAAGACTTTTCGGCAGAAGCATCCCTTTCAGCTAGAGGCTTTTTAGGCTGGAGCCTTTTGGATGAGGATTTAGAGGAATTCAGTCAGAGGATTTGTGGAGTTGGTGAGGTGAGACATGGAAGTGGCTTGTTCCTTTGTCTCTCTGATCTTTCAGCATTTACTCCAATATCTGGCTCTGGGTTTTTATTATAAGATCTTTAAAAACTAGAGCAACACATGAGATTTCAAGACAAGGTTTCTCTGTGTAGTTTGGTGCCTGTCCTGGATCTCACTCTGAAGACCAGGCTGGCCTGGAACTCACAGAGATCCTGTCTCTGCGTCCCAAGTGCTGGGATTCAAGGCGTGCACCACCGAAGCCCGGCTTTCAAAAAATATCTTAAGAAACTTTCACTTCTGCATTGCTCTAGATCCCTGTGTGACTGTAACACAATACTTGAAGCTGTGTGTGAACTTTAAATATGGGCTCAGCAATCTTACACTTGGATGGCATGCACCCCATGCTCCTGTGTCATAGTGAGAGGTTCTCAGAAGACAGCTCAGTTGAGAAATGAAGTCTACCACATACTGAAGGGGCTACACACATGGCATGTTCACTATGGAATATGACCTTCTCAAACACAATACACCCACAGGACGACATTCTCCTTTTGCAAGATGAGCATTTCAAACTTCTGAAGTGGAGGCCCTGGGGCCCAAACACCATGCATCAAGTCCTGACTCTTGATGGTTTTAATAGCTCAATATTGCTCCAGTGGCAACCAAACTCACAGCTCATGAAACTTTGTGGAGAGTTAATATTTATTATTACTTAATTGGATTGGGAATCAATTAAGATAGTCTCTCTGGGTTGGGGTGTGAAGGCATTTCTGGGAAGCTATGACTGAGGGAGTAAGATCTTCCCCCAGAGCTGATGGCACTTTCTGGATGCAGCATATATGCAAAGAGATCAGAGGGGAAAGCAATACTGCTTCCTCTTAACTTTTAATTGGTGAGTAAAAGCACCCTGGCACCAGCCATCCTTCCCTGACATCTGATATCAGAACCCAGGTACTTTGGCCTTTGCTGGGGACTGAAGACCAGTGACTCTCCCAGAATCACTCAGGCACTTAGCATTAGATGGGGATGATGGAGGTATCCAACTTTCTGGACTGAGTGCTACAGAGTTCTCAGCCCCTCCAGTATAAGACAGCCATGTTGGACTGTAGATGCTATCCTGTAAAGGGATAAATAGTTCCCCTTTGTCATATACATTCATTGTAAGAGGTTGTGGTCCTCTAGAGAAACCTAGCATCTAAACACCATCAGTTCCAAATGAGGAAAATCTGTCAAGGTAACAGGCAATGAATGTGACCTTGCCCTTGTTGATGACAAGATGCTGGGGGAGATATCACTGAATCTGAGCCTCCACTGTGTTGTAGAGAGTTTGAGACCAATAACTAGTGAGGACAGTAAATACTGCTGATGGGGGCAGGGCTAAGGAGCATATCCAGCCTCACAACAGCAGTATGATAAAATTCCAAAAGACAGGACAAGTGTCCTAAGATGAGAAGTAGAGAACTTTCCAAGGAGGAAAAACTATATTTTTTTTCTCAAGTAAATAACTGCAACAAATTTAGTGTCTTAACATATGCTGCTTCTTATATTTACCTACCATTCTTGAAACATTCCCAGGACGTTGACATTTGATGTGACTAGGCATCCTGAAAAAAAATACATGGTGTCATTTATGTCCACAACTTGGGATCATTCTCCTTGAAAAACAACTTCTGTTCTGACAATCAGCTTTGGGTTTTTGTCGGTTGGGAGCGCATTATCACATTAAAAACCAAAGGTCAGACATCTGTGAAACATTGTGTTAAAAGCCAAGAAGCTGAGGCAGAAAAAATTCTTTCTGCTTCAACTCAATATAAATTGCAGATCAAACAGCGATCCAGACTGACAATTGCTGTCCAGTCTGAACTGAATTGTATTCCATTTAACATCTAAAATGTCATACTGGGTGTTGCATGGGGCTTTAATTTTCAACTGCCCAGTCTTATTCCTGATATTTGTTCCTTCCAAATGTGCTTTCTGACCTTCAGATGATAGGATTTTACCCAGGATAAACAAGTAAAATCTTTGTTACATTTGCTATAATCCAACATTACTTATTTACTGAGTCATTTATTTTTAACATATATTGCCTTTGTGCATAAACAATAAAAACATAATTATAAATTGATATGTTAGTAGATGGTAGAATATAAATAACTTAATTTTTATATTCTGTATAATAAAAAGTATTTGAAAGTTGGTACTAGAAAAAAAAGACATTTTGCTCTAGGGAGATAGTTCAGGTGGTAAAGCATTTACCTTGAAAGCATTAGGACCTGAGTTCAAGTCCAAAGTACAGGTAAAAAGACTAGGTGTGGTAGCGTATGCTTATACTATCAGAACTGGAGCTTCTCAGGCAGGTGTATCTCTGCGGCTTTCTAGTAAACCTGCATAATCTCCTTGATGAGACCCAGGTCAGTGAGAGACTTTGAGAACAGTACTGAGGGAAGATAACAGAGGATATCTTCTGGTCTTACCATGCATGGGCACACATACCTATGCACACCTGTACAAACACATGAACCTACATACATGCTCATGCAAACACATCAAAGAAAACAAAAACAGCCATATTTTCTCAGCAGATACAAAAATTCATAGCTATGACTAACCATAGTAGTATAGACTTCAAGTTTCCTCTGTGATGTATAGTCATAGTGAAGGTCACTAAGTCTCATAAGCAGTTTTCAGAGTTGCTTTCAGAATTTTGTTCTCTGCAAAATGCAGGTTGTTTCTATGAATGTTTTTTTTTTAAGGCCACACCTGGTGAACAGAAAGCATGGGTATCTGAGTCAGCAGCATTAAAAAGACAAGAATGGGATGTGGAGGTCACTAGTGTGAATTTGAGCTCTGGGATTACTGTTTATGCTAACTTGGGAAGTCACTTTTCTCTGTTCCAGTTTCCTCAAATCCAAGATGGTTTGATGACGTTTACTTCAAGGAAGATTTCTAAGAACCTTATTTCATGCCTAAAAGTGTATGATACAATGCAAAACAGTTTACAAAAATGAGACAGATGTTTGCTATGTAACACAGGTTAACTCAAACTTACAATCCTCCTGCCTCAACTTCTTGAGTGCTTAAAGTACAAGTGTGTGCCACTATGCTGGTGAGAACATTTAAAAAATAAAATATAGTTATCATCATGGTATCACCAAAGTGAATCTCATTATTACTATCATACCAGGCAATTCCCCATATTTCATGGGTATATTTCCAGAGAGGATAATCTTCAACTGTTTTATCAAGTGAACTAACCAGTCAGAAGTAGTGTGACCTGTAATTCTGGAGAACAGCAACAACTAGGCACTGAATCAGGAATCATTAAAGACTGGCTAACATGTCCAGAGTAGCATAGAGAAGGTCCATTTGTGGCTGGAATAATGAAGAACTCCTCAGCCAGCATGGAAAAAAATCTGTTAAGGAGAGAGAGAGAGACAGACAGAGACAGAGAGACACAGAGAGACAGAGAGACATAGACAGAGACAGACAGACAGATGGACAGACGGACAGAGACACAGACACAGACACAGGCAGAGACACAGAGAAAGAGACAGTATTACTATACTTCAAAACCCAGCTGCATACCATCTTACCCTCAGAGCTCAAAAACAGCCTTTTTAGGAGCTTAGCCTCCACTGATGGCATGTTCCTTGAACATGGCTCCTAAGCCTTCCTGCAGGAGCTGCTCCTCTGACAACCAGCCTCACGGCTGCCCTGCCTGCTTTGCCTCGGGCTCCCTCACCTGTGAACAAGTGAAAAGGGAAAAGCAAGCGTAAAAGGGGCCCGAGACACCCTGGCTTGACATCATTTTCCTACAACCACATTATATACTTTGACTATATCCGTTCCTTCTTTCCCCCTGCCCCTCTGCCATTCCCATTCATCTCCCTGGTCTCTCTTCTGCTTCCATGGCCTACATACATACAGGATTTTATGCTTCTGTCTAACATTTAGAAAACAAAAGTGAGAGAATACGCACCACATTTGTTTCTCTGAGTCTGATTTTTTTTTCTTTAATCTGATGGACTCCAGCTGCAGCCTCTCCTGGAAAGAGCATTTCGTTTGTCTTTTTTGGCTGAATAAAACTCCACTGTCTACACATACCATGTTTTCATTACTCATTAATCTGTTGATAGCCACAGAGCTGCACTCTATCCCTGAGCCTTTTGTTCTTCAGACCCTCCCTATGCCCTCTCAATGAGACAGGTTAAACAGACCCTATGGCGCACTTAGCTTCCTCCCTTAGCTACTGTGTCCACTTATCCTCAAAGCTCCTCTTTTGGACATATGCTGTCCAAGATGGATTCATTTTGACCCTAATCCCAGCCTGAGACCAGCCTAAAGATTTTCTTCTGTCCATTCCTAAACTGTAGACTGTATTCTTACTGGTTTTGAATGCACAGAGCTTCCCCTCAGAGCTCCCCATCAGAGGTAGCTCCTGTCAGTGCCAGACCTTTGATTTTTCAAGGGAGTGTTTAACACCAGTCAATGCCACAAATTCTAGAAGACACACGTGAAACTTCCAGAAAATGCCTCTGACTGCTTTCTCTTGGCTGAAGGCAACTGTCTTTCTAATTCTGTCCAACTCCTCTTGCTTCTCCAAGGATGCAAGAATGCCTGATATTCCCTATTTTTAATTCCTTTGTAAGTATTCATTGCATAGGCAGACACTCTCTTTAGAACACATGAGTGTGCTTTTAGCTTTGGGCTCTAAACAAAACTAAAATCCAAGTGGGAGAAAATTCCAGTTACTGTTGTATTTTTGAATAAGAAATAGTATTCTCTGACTTTTCCCTTTGGCTACAAGAAAATCACTCTCCTCAAACTTCCACTCACGCCTTATCATATCTGACACAACTGAGCTAGTGAGTCTACATTCCACAAAGCAAATTAGATCCCAATAGTCTTAGACACGCTTTTATTTTTGTGGTGATTAGAGGCAAAATAGCTGGCTCTGGTACCGTGTCTGGGGAAGCTAGTTGTTTAGGAAGCTATTCATTTGCTTCTTTCAAATTTCCATCATTCTTGCTGTTTAGAGTGCTGATTTGAACTGTATTCTTACTCTCTGCTCTCACCTCTTCTGTGAGGAAGCCATCCTGACAGGTCACAAACAGCAGTATTGGCAGTGTTGGGGCAGGGCTGATGATGTTGCTCTTGGTGGAGTGCTAGCCCAGCATGGAAGGAGCTATAGGTTTGACCCCAGCACCATGGAAATCTCAAGAGGTAGAAAATGGTGAATGCTGGTACTTGGCTGGCTTTCTCCTTCTTATCTGATAGTTACAGTGGGTTTTTCCAACCTCAACTAAACTAATCTAGAAAGTCCCTCTATGTAGGGACTCTTTATCTATAAGGTGATTATAGATCCTGTGAAGTTGACAGTCAATATAAAACATCACACTACTTGAGAAATATTCTTACAGAAGGAAAATGGATCTGATGATGATGAAATTTCATTTCTTTTCCACACAGAAATCTCAGGGTCAGTGTAGCATGTTGAGCACCTAACAAAGTTATTATAAAGATTTCAAGATCCATGGACAAACTTAGTCAAAATGAATAAACTTTTACATGTTTAGCTATTTTAATGGCATTATTAGTACATAAATATTTTTCTTTTTAGAGACACACATTTACATTTTATAAATTAAATGATAACAATAGCTGCTTTAAGTGAAGAGATGAGAGAAAATGATCTGATGATTTTTAAAGGTAAATGAAACAGGTATTTTTATATATTTAAAGTTTGTCTTTATAAAATTATTTAAAGTATTGTTATCTTCATAATTTACTTGAATGAACATCTGGAATGATGTAATAAGATTGACAAAATAAATATTAAATCATCATGTGTCCTAGTTGATTTTCTGTTGCTATGAGAAAACTTATGCAAGATGGAGCTTATGTGGCTTCTACTTCCAGGTCACAAGGCATCACTGAGAAATGTCAGGGGCAAGAGCTTAAACAGAAGCTGAAAGCAGAATCCATGGAAGAATGATGCTTCCCGCTTCCTGGCTCACTCTCTGTTTTGCACTGTTTCTGCTTACCCAACTTTCTCACACAGCCTAGACCTACTTGATATTTGTGGGCTAGACCTCCCGCATATATCATCAATTAAGACAGTCTCTCACGTAGGCAAGTGGAAACCCTGAGTTTTAGTCCCCTCTTCACAGTGACCCTAGGTTCTGTAGAGTTGACAATAAAACCTGACCAGAACATCAACATGTATGTCATTTTAAAGACAAGCACCTGAGGAGTTTTGCAGGCATCTTGAGGAGACAAACATTTGGGGCACACACTGACACAGACGTTTTTTTTAAAGGTACCAAGATCTCTTCAGCAAGAAGAAAGTGGTTTCACTTTCCTGTTTTACTCATTTACTAGATTCTGTGGGAGAACCTGCCCAGTGCTATGGTACAACATCCCCGATATGCTCAAAGCACAAAAACATGACCAACCACAGCCAATGTTCAGAATTATTTTATGTGTGAAATAACCTGGAGCTGACTGGTTCCCTCCAGATAGGATGAATGAGGTTCAGTTCTTACTGAAGCCTCTGGATACTCTTATTTGAATTATGGCTACTGCTGAAGGTAACCTCTCTTGAACCTCCTCATAGCCTTCACCATGAGGAAAACAGGAGCCTAATCTCATAGCTGCCTCAGCCACAGCTATGCTCAGAGACCTGTAATGGGTCACATTCCTCAGCCTTGCATCTGGAGGAGGGCCCATGTTTGGATTTTATGTTATTTGACCTTCATATTTATGTACAAGTTCCAGAAACACCTAGAGTCTAGTCTGTGCTTACTAAAACATTACTGAATATTTGATGATCGCTCTTTACCCCTTTATTGTCAAGTTATGTACTAGTTGTGATAGGAAGTAGGTGTGTTAAGTCATAGGGTTAATAGTTTATAATTCAGGTATTATGGCTTTCCAGGTAACTATCAAATTCTGGCTACTGCTTGGTTTTACAAAGGCTGTGTTATCTGAAACATGCTCACTGAGACCTCAGCACCAATGGGACTTTGTTTTAAGTGGAAGCCTTTCAGAGATGACTGGGTCGTGAGAGAGAAGAGCATCTTTACTCTCTTTACAAAATCCCAGGAAGTTGACTTGTGAGGACATTTCAGACATTGTCCTTAATCATATCTGAAATTTCCCCTTTCCATGAAGTATAAAAAATCCACAGGTTGTGAACATCTGGTTAGGCACATCCTTGGACACCCATTATTTACTTTATGCCCAAAGCACATTTATCTTAAAACATGTTATTTATCATGAAACTGCAAATCTTTCTGAGAGAGGACTGTGAGAGTCCCCATGTTAGAGTTGTTTTCCAGTATGCTTTCTTCTTAAGAATATCAAGCTGATCGCCCAAATGGCAACCTATAGTCATGATCATTTTCTATCGCGTACTGACCAAATGGTTCTGTGTTATGTAGTAAATAAAGTAGAGGCGCTGTCTGTGAAACTATGCTGTGTACATAGGCAAACTGCATATATAACATAGATACACTTACATGTGCCTTCACATGGAGCCACACACTTTCACTTTTTTGCTACTTTCCAATCATTAATATATTTAAGGAAGAGGCAATTCTGTCATGGAAGTTTTTGATGCACTTTCTTCTCAATGTATTAAAAATGGACTTACTTTAAAATGTGTATCAGTGCAGCAGAGTGTACCCGTGCCTTTTGTGGAATATTAGCCCAGGAAGACAACCTTAGTTGCACTCACAAATAATTTTTCTGAGAGACAGAAACAAAAGCAATGTGTTTTCTTAGGCTTATTCCTTTAGGCAGGTAAGTGTTGGCAGAACAAATCCATAGAACATAGCTGAGAGCGGAATGATGTCATTTAGACATAATATTTTACTGAAATGTCTTATTTCTGCAGTTGAGACATGCCATTTCTGAAACCACACTGCAAATCTTTTTACAAATTGCCAATGAACCACTGATAAAAGCTCACGAGAACAACAGAGAAAAGGAGATGATCCCCTTGCCTCCATCTCCCCAGTGCTAAGATTATAGATTTTCATTACCACACAAGCTTTGGAATGGCTTTTAAATATCTTCTATTCAATCTAAAGAGAAGGCTCTGTAGTAATGAGTTCTTCCTGCTTTACAGAGGACCCAAGTACGGTTCTCAGCACCTAGATCTGGCCACATACAGCCACCTATCACTCCAAAAGGACCTGACACATTTTCCAGTCCACAAACACCCTCACACATGTGGTACACACATTGTCTCTTTCTCTCTGTCACATACACACACACACACACACACACACACACACACACACACACACGATATTAATAATAACAAATCTTGAAAATATTTTATATAAAGACTGGAAAGGTATAAAAGAACCAACCATCTTGTTCCATATCTCTCATGTTATGTGTTATTGTCCTGGTTACTATGGTGGTCCAGTATTAGAAACAACATTGCATGCATGTTTATGTGTGCAAACAGGAATGAGGGAGTCATTTACACCTTCACAACTCTGCCCTAGTTTTTACTTCCTCGGTATGTTTACCATAGAGCTTTACATAAAGGTTGAAAGTATAATTAGGAAAGACCAGGAGGGGGGAAAAAGACACAGAATGCTTATGAGGATGTGGTCACTCAAGAAACTGACTCCTGTAACTTCTGTTCCAGTCTTATTTTGTTACTGTTTTTTAAAAAGTGTACTCGACATTAATGAAAATTGTTAGACTTTTCATAAACCTACGTTAAAACATGGACAAGTACTTTGCAGTTGCAAAGCCATCTGACCCACTACATAACAGCTTCTCTCTTGAGGAAAGACAAAAATATTTTGTAAGAAAATGAGAAAAATGGAAAAATGAAAACAACCACTCCAGAAAGAGAAGAGAGGAGAGGACAGGAGAGGAGAGGAGAGGGTCTCATTTGAACAATGAACATTTCTACAAGCATTTGACTTTAAAGAGAGTTAGAGCATGTAGCCAAAGGAATGGAAGATCCATTTGTTGTCATGAATTACCCAATCACTGTAGGCTTCATCTCTAGTTGCAACTTAAGGCGCATTGATGAAATTATGACCATGGTAGCATTTTCAGCACCACAGAGATCCATTTCATGATTTGGAAATTTAGTGTGGCAAATCTACAGTGATTAATATCATGGTGATGAATATTGGGATAAACCTGCTCATCACAGCTCCAGAATGGCTCTTCACCATACCCTCTAGTTTGGTAAATACAAAATAGATTTGAGTGATTCCAGAGTAAAAGCCTCACCAAGCACCAACTACACTGAACACAGAAAAATGCTGAGCAAAGCATTACTGCCATTCATATGTGCTCTCCTCACATAAGCACACAAGGATGTGTTGGAAGGTTCTTGGTTTGTCCCTCTGCCCCCCAAATTCTTGCTTCTTAGTCTGCACGGTTTACTTTTACATTCATTTAGACTTCTTTTGTCTCTCTGGGAAATCTTTACTCATTCTTTAGGAATTAGGTTTATCATTTATCTATCATTCTGCAGCTTACATCTTACTAGTATTTGAAAGGAGCTCCCTTGTGTTAACTTGTAGCCGTGTTATGGATACACTAACATGCAAGCTGGTGACCTTTGATCTTTATGGCTTGAGTGGGTCTAGTGTAGGCTTGACTAGGACAGGAAGATGGGCCAGTGAGACTTGCTCAGGCTTCATCTATAGAGTGGTTTCTTTGGTTTTAAGCCCACTGCCTAATACTTGACATTTTATATAACAAATCTCCCTCATCCCCATCTCCCATTTTTAGTTGAAGTCACTATTAGCTCTTTTACCCCTGCCATAAGTAAATATGACATTCTGACTCACAGGTAGTATCTCTCTCCCCAGAGAAAGCTGGGGGCTAATTATACCTTAAAAGAGTTTAAATAAATATGTCCCTTCTTGATGAACCCCATCTTTCCTTCAGCCTACTAGTACCATATGATCCAGCTCTTGACTTTAGTTCTTCTCATGTTCCCCCTGTGCACATGCTCAAACAACACTAAATATGTGAGAACTTCTTTTGAACACAGTTTTACCTGTGGGGTTCACACCTGCTATGCTCTGGCCCTCACATATACTTCCTTCTCATTATTCGCCTATCTGGCATTTTCTTATCCTTCAAGAATCTATCCTTAAATTCTACCACGAAGAAGCCTTCCCTAACTGCCTGATATAAAGTAGATTCCCTTGGCACTTACTTATATAGAACCTTGTTGCTTTCGTTATTACTTGCACTTTTGCGTTTGTTGACCTATCTCCTCACCTCAAATCTGTTACTATATCCTAAAATGTTCCACAGCATAAACAAATTTAACCCATCTTAAAATAATATTGCACAACATCCGTGTCTATTAATCACATCAGTGTAGAGTGAGCATATTAGGGTAGAGTGCAGTACATAATTTTTAAGTGTGTCTTCAATCCCCCTAAAAAGGAAGGCAATATTTTTTTATCTCATCCAAGAGACATGTTCAGTTATTAATTAGTGAAAACTTGCAAAACTACAGAAGAAAACTTCCTGTTCCTAAATGTAGTATTATTGGAATCAACACGGATGTTGTGTTGGCTGTAATTCCAACAGTCCAAAGTGTGGGGAAATTGTAACAAAGGAAAGAAATGCTTCACATTGTACCTTATTGATCATTATTATGTCTGGGGTGAAGTAACTATTGATGTAAACTCAGTGTTAGGCAAGAACTTGAAAAAATTAGAAGTGAATACAGGATTTCAAATCCTTTTTAACTCTGACTCTAATTTTCTGTTGAGGAAATTCAGGAGAAGGTGGGATGGGGAGGAAATACAAACAGAGGGAGAGACAGAGAGGAAAAGAAAGAGGCAGAAAGGAAAGGAGAAGGGAAAAGAAGAGAGAAATTAGAGATATCTTTTGTGGTTTTCTTTTCATGAAATGTCTATAGTGTATGTTATCCCTGGCATACCTTACTCATTATCTTTGGTCCTTTGAGTTGGTGATTTTTTAAACTTCGAATGATTATAGTGGCAATTGAGGTGCCAATCATTAACATTTCCAAGCTTTGATATAATGGAAATAAATATTTAAGCACAAATAGCAAAAGGAAAAGAAGGTTTTATATGAAGTTGGACATTAGAGGAACTAAAAAGTGTCCTTGGCTTCCCATAGCTAGAGGGAAGCTTGCAGCAGATGCTTTTACTGGCTGCTTCAAGTTCTACAGTCATGGCCCAGAATTTCAGAGGATGCGTCACACTAGGTTCCACTCTGATATTTGGAAGAGAAAATGCTAGCAATACATAAAAAAGTTCAGACGCTATCAGTTCTTAGAGTTTTGGGTGCTGTAAAGGTCAGTGAGATTGTTTCCTTTATCTTACACTTAAACCATTTCAGCCTGTGTAAGTAATGCTTCTGAAATCGGGCAGCTGGGTGAAGTGGATAAGAAGCTAGGTACCAGTCCCTTGGTAATTCATTGTGCTCTCTCCCTCAAACTCAGTATTGCCTTCTTACAGTGTCAAAGCCAAGGTTAATCTAGCAAAGCCCTAAGGTAATCAAAGGCATCACTGCAAACCCTGGCCTCCACCTCCTCTTCCTTACCTCTAAGGCTTGAGAACTCCCAAGAGTTTTGCCCATGCCTTTCCTTCCTTCTGCTCTTATTTTCATTGTGTTTCTATTGATCTAGAAACCTACAAATGTGATGGGTAAGAACGTGACTGCCAAGTACAAGACAGCAAAGACAAGCTTCAGTTACATTAGTGCAGAGAGAGGACTCCTTAAGTTCTAGTTTGAATGTATTTTCCTTAGGAGAAATACATGCATTTCCCATTCCCATTTGTTATTCGTTTGGGGACTGTGACACTTATTTCCTGTAGCTCTTTCATAAAAACATAGTATAGTTTAGGAAGTAATGTGCCATTATGTGTTATTGCATTGAAATTTAAATACGGTCACTATTTCTTTATTTTTTTATTCTAGTTAACTGCATACCCCACTTGCAGAAACACCCCACTCTACTGGGCTTTGGTCCTTCTCATTGAGAAGTTGCTTCAGTAGATGCGTTTGTTGCATAATATACAGACGCATTTGGACTTCGGTCTTAAACACAAAGAATTTTTGGTCCCTGTATTAGCTTTTAATTTTAGTGCCTAATAATGCATTTCTTGGTAAAATAAAATAAATGAGATAATCAAATTGCACTTCCTGAAAAGTAAGAAATCCAACTTCATTCTCCAAGAACAAGAAGAGCACAATTCTAAAATGATTTTAAGTAGCATAATCAAGTACCTTCCTGGTAGAGATGTGACTTTCAAGATAAGGAGGGAATCCTACTTTATCCCACAACCCGATGAATCCTATTGACACTATGTTACCTGAAATAAACTAGTCACAGGAAAAAAATATTTCCTGATTCTATTTATGTGAGTATATCACATGTGTCAAACTTTTAGAAATTGGATGTGGAATGGTAGTTGCTAGGGCTGAAGGAATGGGGAAAGAGAATCTGCTGTTCAGTGCCTATCACACTTCTATGGTGGTATTATGTTCCCCAAAATATTGTGCACCCTAATAAACTTATCTGGGGTCAGAGACAGAACAGCCACTGGATACAAAGGCTAGAAAATGGTGGCACTCACACCTTTAATCCTAGCACTCCAGAGGTAGAAATCCCTCTGGATCTCTGTGAGTTCAAGGCCACATTAGAAATGGGCAGGCATGGTGACACATGCCTTTAATCCCAGGGAGTGGTGGTAGAAAGAACTAACATTTATGTCAAAGAGGAGAATAAAATCAACTTCTCCTTTCAACAGATGGAGACCATTACAAAAAACCATAACCAATCAAAGTACAGAAAATAAGTGATCTTTTGGTGCCCATTCACAACACAGCTACTGCACCCAAGACCCAGGGAATATCTCAAAACAGGGGACAGAAAGACTGTAAGAGACGGTGGCATGGGATGTCAGCTGTGAGACTGTATCTCCTGGAAATGTCAGGGAAGCTACACCCATGAAACCACAACAACAGGGCTGTCCAAACAAGACCTGAACAAGGGACACTACCAACAAACATGTTACCATGCAAAGGGGGAAAGCTCATGGGGCCCCAACCTTAGACAAAGAAGTACAGGTAACTAAGGAATGTTGAAAATGAAAATAACAGTCTGCCTAGGTAAGAACAGCTCACCAATTGGTTATTTAGCTTCAAATGGTCATCCCTGAAATCACACACACACACACACACACACACACACACACACACACACACACAC